>CAUYRH010080444.1:0-28760 GCA_963574655.1 Perodicticus potto | reverse complement strand
AAAAATTCCATATAAACCCACAGAGCAGAGAGCTCAGGGTGAGAGACCGCAGCAGAACTTGGAAGAGAGAACATCTCAGACGCAGACATCGGAGAGGGAACAGGAAGAGCTGTCTGTTTCCCTCAGAAGCAGAACTCGGCTGGATGGCTGGACGGTTGGACATCGGAGAGGGAACGGGGAAAAGGCTGCCTGTTCCTTTCTAGAGCAGACTTCGGTAAAACGGCGGAGTGAGAAGAGCTCAGAAGCAGACATCGGAAAGGGAACAGGAAGAGCTGCTTGTTTCCCTCAGAAGTAGACTTCGGCTGGACCCCAGAGAGGGAATAGGAAGAGCTGCCTGTTTCCCTCCTGGGTCCTCTTGCCTGGAGGTTTAGTTTTTCCTCTACTTATAATTCTTCTTTCCTGTAAATAAAATCCTGACCTACCACTATTCTTTCCTGTAAATAAATCCTGACCTACCACTATTCTTCTTTCCTGTAAATAAATCCTGACTTACCACTACTCTCGTGGTCCATCGATTCCTTCTTCGAATCGCTTGAGACTAAGAACCTGAAATTCCGGTATCAGTATCACAGTTAAAAATGCTAACATAGATCACTCAACCATGCCCTCACCGCCTCCCTATGTAGATAATCTGCCTGAAACTTCTGTTATGAAGGCTTTCTTAGTCTTGTGCCTGGTGACTTTACTTTTGAAGATACTGTAGGGCTTTTCCTGGTCACAGTAACTAATATCCCTCCTAGTCCGGAGTACCTTCAAGGGGGCCAATGCTTTGATCACCATACGATTACTTTTGTGATTCTAAAAGATTTAAAATAGGCTGTAACACAGTATGGCATGCAGTACCCCTTTGTAGAGGTATATTACAGGGACTTGCACAAGAACAGCGACTTATTCCTTATGATTGGGATATGATAGCCAAAACTATTCTCTAATCTGGACAGTATTTGCAGTTTAAAACTTAGTGGAAGGAGGGGGCTGGCCTGATGAGTCACCAGAACCAGCAGAGAGGAATTCCTGTAACTTCAGAACAGCCAGGTCTGGTCAGTGGCTGGAGGTTTGGAGACAAATCCAGTACAATGACACGGCTATAGTGCAAACAAGACTGTGTTGTCTTTGAGCCTGGGAAAAAGTTCACGGTCCTGGAGATATCTCAAAATCTTTCATTAAGTTAATGCAATCAGGAAATGAACCTTATACTGACTTTTTTAGCTTGATTAAAAACTTCAGTCAAAAAAGCCATTGCTGGGTGGTGCCTGTGGCTCAGTGAGTAGGGTGCTGGTCCCATATACCAAGGGTGGTGAGTTCAAACCCAGCCCTGGCCAAACTGCAATGACAACAACAAAAAATAAATAAATAAATAAAAATAAACTTAATTAAAAAAAAAAAGCCATTGCTCAGCCAGAGCTCAGAGATATGCCTTTTCAAACCTTAGCATTTGAGAATGCTAACTCTGAGTGTCAAAGGCTTTACATCCTCTGAGAGCACAAAATGCTCTCTTAGAGGAGTACATACAGCCATGTGCTTATGTAGGAACTGAACTCTATAAGGCTAAACTTCTTGTGTCTGCTTTACAAGAAGGGCTCAAAACGAAACTTGTTAAATGCCATAATTGTGGAAAGCTAGGCCATAAGAGAAGACAGTGTCAGAAAAGAAATACCAATCATAATACCAATAGTAAAAAAATTTTCGGGCGGCGCCTGTGGCTCAAAGGAGTAGGGCACCAGCCCCATATGCCGGAGATGGCAGGTTTAAACCCAGCCCTGGCCAAAAACTGCAAAAAAAAAAAAAAAAAATTCTTATCCAATAATTATAAGATACAAGAAGGCCATAAAACCCTTGGTATATGCTTCCTGGTGTAAAAAAGGGTTTCACTGGGCGAATGAGTGCCGCTTTTGATTTGATAAGAATGGAACACTTTAGGGAAACCGTCAGTCGGGCCAGCCTGGGCCTGCAGGCAAAGAATATGTATGGTCTGGAGACCTACCCACTCACCAGCAACTTAAGCCCATCCAATCCCTTTTACACGCCATCCCAGGTAGTGCCACTTTAGACTTACCAGCATGTGATAATGTTCTTTTGCTTTCCGACATGGGAGTAAAGAAATTAAAAACAGGAATATGTGGTCCTGGTATGCTGATACCCCCAGCTTTTTTTTTATTACTAAGAACTGCCTTAGCTATACAGGTCTTTTTTCTGGTTCCATACAAAACGCAGAATCACTTTTTCCAATTCTTTTTTTTTTGAGACAGAGCCTCAAGCTGTCACCCTGGATAGAGTGCCAAGACATCACAGCTCATAGCAACCTCCAACTCCTGGGCTCAAGTGAGTCTCCTGTCTCCGCCTCCCAAGTAGCTGGAACTATAGGCACCCACCACAATGCCCGGCCATTTTTTGGTTGCAGCTGTCATTGTTGTTTGGCGGGCCCGGGCTGGATTCGAACCTGCCAGCTCAGGTGTACGTGGCTGGCGCCTTAGTCCGTTGAGCCACAGGTGCCGAGCCACTTTTTCCAATTCTTGAAAGTATGATGTTGGTATTTTAATAGGGATGGCATTGAATCAGTAGATTGCTTGGGGAAGTACAGACATTTTAACAAAGTTGAATCTTCCCAGCCATGAGCATGGTATATTCTTCCATATGTTAATATACTCTGCTAGTTCCTTTCTTAGGGTTTCATAATTCTTTTTTTCTTTTTTTTGAGACAGAGCCTCAAGCTGTCGCCCTGGGTAGAGTGCCGTAGCATCACATCTCACAGCAACCTCCAACTCCTGGGCTCAAGTGATTCTCTTGCCTCTACCTTCCACGTAGCTGGGACTACAGGCACCCACCACAATGCTTAGCTATATTTTGGTTGCAACCATCATTGTTGTTTGGTGAGCCTGGGCTGGATTTGAACCCGCCAGCTAAGGTGTATGTGGCTGGCACCTTAGCTGCTTGGGCCACAGGCACCGAGCCCATAATTTTATTTTATTTTATTTTATTTTTTAAATTTTATTAAATCATAATTATGTACAATCATGGGGCACAATGTGCTGACTTCATATACAATATGAAATATTTTCATCGAACTGTTAAACATAGCCTTCATGGCATTTTCTTAATCACTATATGAAGACATTGGTATTCTACATTTAGTAAGTTTTGCCAGTACCCTTCCATAATTTTCTTTATAGAGGTCCTTCAACTCTTTTATTAGGTATATTCCTAGGTATTTCATTTTCTTTGAAGCTATGGTGAAGGGAGTTGTGTCCTTAATTAGCCTCTCATATTGGCTGTTATTGGCATGTACAAAGGCTACTGATTTGTGGACATTGATTTTATATCCTGAGACATTATTGTATTTTTTGATGACTTCCAGGAGTTTTATGGTTGAGTCTTTGGAGTTCTCTAAGTATAAGATCATATTGTCAGAAAAGAAGGAGAGTTTGACCTCCTCTGCTCCCATTTGGATGCCTTTATTTCCTTGTCTTGCTTAATTGTATTGGCTAGAACTTCCAGCACTATGTTGAATAGTAATGGTGACAGAGGACAACCTTGTCTGGTTCCAGTTCTAAGTGGAGTAAAACTTCAGTTTTACTCCATTCAGTAAGATATTAGCTGTGGGTTTGTCATAGATAGCTTCGATCAGTTTAAGAAATATGTCACCTATGCCGATACTCTTCAGTGTTCTAATTAGAAAAGGATGCTGGATTTTATTGAATGCTTTTTCTGCATCTATTGTAAGTATCATATGGGGGCAGTACCTGTTGCTCAAAGTAGTAGGGCACCGGCCCCATATACCAGAGATGACGGGTTCAAACCCAGCCCTGGCCAATAACCACAAAAGAAAAAAGAAAAAAAAAAGGAGAGTATCATATGGTCTTTGTTTTTCCTTCTGTTGATACGGTAGATAATGTTTATGGACTTGCGTATGTTAGACCAGCCTTGCATCCCTGGGATGAAACCTACTTGATCATGATGTATGACCTTTTTGATGATAAGCTGTAATCTATTGGCTAGGATTTTGTTGAGAAATTTTGCATCTGTATTTATTAGTGAAATCGGTCTGAAGTTCTCCTTTTTAGTTGGGTCTTTTCTTGGTTTTGGTATCAGGGTGATGTTTGCTTCATAGAACATGTTGGGGAAGATTCCTTCCTCCTCAATTTTTTGGAATAATTTCTGCAGTATAGGAATAAGCTCTTCTTTTAAGGTTTGATAGAATTCTAGGTGTGAAGCCATCTGGACCAGGACATTTTTTCTTGGGAGATTTTTTTATTGTTTCTTTGATCTCAGTGTTTGAAATTGGTCTGTTCCGGAGATCTATGTCTTCTTGATAAAGTCTAGGGAGAGGGGTGATTCCAAGTATTGATCCATTGCCCTCACATTGTCAAATTTCTGGGCATAGAGTTTCTTATAGCATTCAGAGATAATTTCTTATATCTCTGTAGCATCTGTTATTTCCCCTTTGTTGTTTCCAATTGAGGTTACTAGAGATTTTACTTTTCTGTTTCTAGTTCAACTGGCTAAAGGTTTATCTGTTTTACTTATTTTTTTTAAAAAACCAACTTTTTGTTTCATTAATTTTCTGAAGGACTTTTTTGATTTTAATTTCATTAATTTCTGATTTAATTTTGGTTATTTCTTTTCTTCTGCCAGATTTAGGGTTAGATTGTTCTTCTTTCTCCAATTCAGTAAGTTGGTTTGTGACTATGTTGATTCGCTTTCTTTCTGTTTTTCAAATGTAGGCATCTAAATGTAGGCCTCTAGACATAAATTTCCCTCACAGGACTGCTTTTGCTGTATCCCACAGGTTTTGGTAGCTTGTGTCTTCATTGTTGTTATGCTCAAGGAAGTTAATGATTACCTCTTTTATTTCTTCGTGCACCAAACAGTCATTCAGCATAAGGTTATTTAATTTCCATGCCTTTGTGTGGGGTTGAACATTTTTGTTGGAGTTGAGTTCTACCTTTAGTGCCTTGTGGTCTGAGAAAATACAAAGTAAAATTTCAATTCTTTTGATTCTTTTGAGGTTTGTTTTGTGTCCTAGGATATGATGAATTTTGGAAAATGTTCCATGGGGCGATGAGAAGAATGTATATTCTTTATCTTTGGGATGGAGTGTTCTATATACATTTATCAAGCACAATTGTTCTAGGGTCTCATTTAAGTCCCTTATATCCTTGTTTAATTTCTGTTTAGAGGATCTTTCCAGCTCTGTGAGAGGAGTATCAAAGTCCCCTGTTATTACGGTGTTATAGGATATTATATTGCTCAGACTGAGTAAGGTCTGTTTCAAGAATCTGGGAGCATTTAAGTTGGGTGCATAAATATTTAGAATTGAAATGTCTTCTTGTTGTTTTTCTCCCTTGACCAATATGAAGTGACCTTCTTTGTCTTTTTTGACTTTAGTTGCTTTAAATCCACGTGTATCTGAAAATAAGATTGCAATTCCTCTTTTCTTCTGGATTCCATTTGCTTGAAAAATTGTCTTCCAACCCTTAACTCTGAGTTTTAATTTGTCTTTTGAAGCTAGGTGTGTTTCCTGCAGATGGCAAGTGGATGGCTTGTGTTTTTTAATCCAATCAACCAATCTATGCCTCTTCAGTGGGGAATTCAAGCCATTAACATTTATTGAGATAACTGACAAGTGTGGTAGTGTTCTATTCATCTTATTTTGTGAAAGTCCATTGCTTAGTTTTGTCTTTTGCCTCATTGTGGAAGGTAGGCTCTGTCCTTTAATTTCTGGGTGCTTACTTTGCTGGTTGTCCATTGTGATGGTCAGTGTGTAGAACAGATTGAAGTATTTCCTATAGAGCTGGTTTTGCTGTGGCAAATTTCCTCAATGTTTGCATATCAGTAAAAGATTTGATTTTTCTGTCAATTTTAAAGCTTATCTTAGTGGAATATAGAATTTGGGGCTGGAAAATGTTCTGTTTAAGTAGACTAAAGGTAGATGACTATTGTCTTCTGGCTTGAAAAGTTTCATTAGAGAAGTCTATGATCGCCCTGATGGATTTACCCCTGTAGGTCAATTGGCGCTTACTCTGGCAGCTTGCAAAATCTTTTCTTTTGTCTTGACTTTGGACAGCCCCATCATGATGTGTCTTGGAGAAGCTCTATTTGAGTTGAGGTGATCTGGGGACCAATATACCTCTGAAAGGAGTGTATCAGAATCTTTGGTGATATTTGGAAATTTTCATTTATAATATTCTCTAGAATGGCTTCCATTCTTCTGGGGCATTCTTCTTCCGCTTCTGGGATACCTATAATTCATATGTTTGAATGCTTCATAAAGTCCCATAATTCTGTCAGTGAATGTTCTGCTTTCTCTCTCTTCTTTTCTTTTCTGCTGCTTTAACTACCTGAGTTATCTCAAGAGCTTTGTCCTCTACCTTTGTCTTTCTTCTGCATGGTCTAATCTGTTGTTGATACTTTCTATTGCCTCTTTAAGTTCCCTAATTGACTCCTTCAATTCCTTCAGCTCTGCTATATCCTTTCTATATTCTTCATATTGTTCATCTCTTATTTGATTCTGTTTTTGCATTTCCTTTTTGTTATTTTCCACTTTATCAGCAATTTCCTTCATTGTTTTCATCATCTGTATTTTAAATTCTCTTTCTGTCATTTCTAACATTTCTTTATAGGTGGAATCCTCTGCAGTAGCTACCTGACAGTCCCTTGGGAGGGTTGCTCTGGACTGGTTTTTCATGTTGCCAGGATTTTTCTGCTGATTCTTCCTCATGAGTGTTTTCTTTTATCTGTTTCCTTGCCCTAATTTTCACTTCACTTCCTCTTGCTTTTAATTAAATGTGCCTCTGGCCTAAGGTTTTGATGAGTTCTTTTGGTCCAGGAGCAGAAGGATGAGAAGATTGAAGAGCAAGAAGGGAAAAAAGATTTTAAAAAAAGAAGAAGAAGAAAGAATATAAAGGAGAGGGGAATGAGTAAAAGGAAATATTGACAAGAAGAAGAGAGCTGCAGAAAAAGGGAGACAGGAGTAATATAGGTGTACAGTAGGGTACTTTGACACAACCTTAAAAACCCCCAGCCTTGGGCAGTGCTAGGTTGGGTTGTTCCCTTGAGGTCAGCAGTTCCTTGCCAGCCTGTTCAGACACAGTACCTCACCTCCACCAAGTAGAGAGGAAAGACAAAAATACTATAAATCAAACTAAAACAAACAAAAAACTTGCAGGATAAAACTGGGTGAAAAACCAAATAATAGGGGCAGACACACTAGCAAAAATGAAGTTCTAATTGTTAAAGAAAGCAACAGAGGACAGTTGTATTTAAACTAGAAAAGTGAAGAAAGAAAAAGAAGGGAAAAAAAGGAAAGAAAAGAAAAAAGGAAAAATCTAGAGGGAAAATGTTGAAATAAAAAAACCCAAAACCAAAAACCTCGTTCACTTACTCCTGAGGCAAAGAAGGAACTATTGTCTGGGCAACATGTGATCTTCTAGGGTTTGAGATGTTAATCACAACACTGACACAGCTGTATGAGATGGAGACTGGAGGCCTCTGCTGATTTCTCAAACCCAGCAGGGTTGAGAGTCTAAATCTCTTCTCAGCCCACTTAAAAGACACTTTAAACTGTTAACCTTGGTGAAGCAGAAGCTTTTCCAGGAAAGCAGTTGTCACTGGGATCTCTCCCGAAGTGGCTGCCCACTTATCCAGTGCACCAAAACTGGTCTCACATAATGCCCCCGAGGGCCAAGGCTGTAATCTGCCAAACACTGAAATCTCCGCATCTCAGTCCCAACCTTTGGGCTGATCAGTCACTAGATTATTGGCCCAAGGTCTCCCAGATGGATCTTCATGCTTTGACCCTGAGGGCGAGGCCTACAGGGGGCAGTTCTCCTCCAATGGCTGCACAGGCGGCCCACAGCTGAATGATATTAGCTCCATTCTGGCTCAGTGGCTCAATCCGGTGCCCTAGACAATGCTGAAAGTCATCTGCCCTCTTGCCCAAGTTCTCCCAAGTTAGTTCAACCAAGTGTCCAAGTCCAAAAAGACAAAGCAGCCCACAGGCAAGGCCTTCCCTGCTTGTAATCTCACTGTTGCTGTAGTTACAGCTGTGGGCGGCCTCCGACTGAATGAACGCATGCTACCACTTGCCAATTCTCCACTGTTTTTGTCGTCCTCATGGGGTCCAGAAGTCTCTCACTGTCTCCCTGTGTCCCCCCCAAAGGGATGTTTCTGGGCAGATCCCACCAGCCAGAGATGCCTGGAGTCTTCTTTCCCCAATCTTACCAGGCCCAGTTGCAAAGAAGCTGTTACTTAGCCACCATCTTACTCTTTAACTGTACTAATCTTTTTAAAATCCTAGAAGGACCTTGGGATTTAAATAGTCCTGAGGCAAAGAAGGAACTGCAACTAATTGAAAAAGAGTTAGACTCAAAAAAATTAGATTAGGTTGACATAAGATTACCAATTCAACTAATAATTGTAGCCACTTCTCACTTTTCAACTGGAGTTATTTATCAAGAGAACACCCTTTTAGAGTGACTAGTCCTTCCTAATAAAACTTCACAAAAATCACAACAATATTTGGACAAAATTTGTGATGAACCCATTGCTAAAGGCAGAAACAGAATTTGCCAACTTACAGGCTATGATCCTTGTTCTATTATTGTTCCTTTTATAGAAAAACAAATTCAAATTCTATGTCTTGGAAAATCACTTTTGCATCTTATGTAGGCTTAATTACCAATGAATAGCCTTATGATAAAATACTTCAATTCCTAAAACTTACTTCCTGGATCCTTCCTCATATTGTCAAAAACTCACCAATTGTAGATGTTGTCACTTTTTATATAGATGCCAACAAGCATGGCAATGCTGGATACACTGATGGTAATAACTCCAAAGTTGTTCAAAGTCCTTATAATTCTGTCCAAAAGAATGAAATGTATGCTATTTTTATTTTACTCCAAGACTTTCATTGTCCTATGAATGTGGTCACGGACTCTCAATATTCATGCTTTGTTGTTAGCCACCTAGAAACAAAAACTATTACTTCTATTGATGAAATTTCTTCTCTTTTTCAATCTATCCAGAGACTCCTTAGACACTGTATTCATCCTATACACATTACTCATATTAGAGCACACACCATTCTACCTGGTCCTATGAATTCACAAATAGATGAAGCCCTTGTTGGTACTGTTCAAGAAGCATCTACTTTTCATTCCTACACACATGCTAATGCAAAGATGCTTTGTGAGCAATTTCATCTTATAAAAACTCAGTCATAGCAAATTCTTTCTAATTGCCCTTCTTGCTCAAAAATACATGTTCCCTCCTTTCATGAAGGTACCAACCCTAGAGGAGAAAAGGCAAACCAAATATGGCAAATGGATGTGACTATCATCCCATCCTTTGGCAAATTAAAATATGTTCATCATTCCATAGATACTTTTTCTCATTTTTCTTGGGCAACAGCCTTACCTGGAGAAAGAGCTCACTGTGTCATTCAATATTTATTAGAATGTTTTATTGTCATGGGACTCCCTAAGTCTTTTAAAACTGACAATGCACCTTTTTATTCTGCTCAAAAATTGAGTACATTTCTATCTTTTTGGAATATTCAACTTTCTCATGGTATTCCCTATAATTCTCAAGGCCAGGCCATTATTATTATTTTTTTTTTTTTGCAGTTTTTGGCCAGGGCTGGGTTTGAACCCACCACCTCCAGCATACGGGGCCAGCGCCCTACTCCTTTGAGCCACAGGTGCCACCCAAGGCCAGGCCATTATTGAATGACACCACAAAACATTAAAAGATATGTTATTTAGGCTCGGTGCCTGTGGCTCAATGGGCTAAGGCGCCAGCCATGTATACCTAAGCTGGCAGGTTCAAATCCAGCCTGGGCCCGCCAAACAACAATAATGGCTGCAACCAAAAAATGGCCGGGTGTTGTGGTGGACGCCTGTAGTCCAGCTACTTGGGAGGCGGAGGCAAGAGACTCGCTTGAGCCCAGGAATTGGAGGTTGCTGTGAGCTGTGATGCCACGGCATTCTGCCAAGGGCGACAGCTTGAGGCTCTGTCTCAAAAAAGAAAAGAAAAAAAAATATGTTATATAAAAAAGAAAGGAGGAGATGGTATACTCACTTCATATAACAGTCCTAGATATATTCTTTCTGGAGTTCTGTTCACTCTTAAGTTTTTGAATCTCAACAATGACGGAAACACAGCTGCTGAATGTCACTGGACATCTCTTATCCATTCATCACCTTCTCAAATACGGCAACCTATTTTCTTTGCTTCTTTTGTCTTTTTTTGAGACAGAGTCTTGCTATGTCACCCAGGGTAGAGTGCTGTGACATCACAGCTCACAGCAAGTTCAAACTCCTGAGCTTAAGTGATCCTCTTGCCTCAGCCTCCCAAGCAACTGGGACCACAATGCCTGGCCATGTTTTTTGTTGCAGTTGTTATTGTTTTGCAGGACCAGGCTGGGTTCAGGCTGGGTTCAAACCTGCCAGCCCCAGTGTATGTGGCTGGTGCCCTAGCCACTGAGCCATGGGTGCCGCCACGGTAACCTATTTTCTATTAGAAACTCATATGTCTGAATGGGAACCTGGTTATGTGTTAATTGGGGTCGAGGCTTTGCTTATATTACAGAACAGCAAGAAAAACAGTGGCTACCCACCCGCCGGATCAAGCCTCCATATGAGCAAAAGACCTTGCCAGTATTTTGATGGATCTGCCTTCACTGATCTCTTCAATAACATGACCGTTAAGCGGACGAACAGACGTCGTCCTCTCCCAAGAACCACTAACTCCATTTACCTTCTTGGGGCCAAATAAAAAATTGTCATCAGCAGCTGAAATTTAGTGAAACGTCAAGGTAAACCTCTTAACGGCAGACTTCTTGTTGCTGGCAATGATTGCACTAGTGTCAACAAAGGTGAGTGCTACTACAAAGAATGTCACTTATTGAGCCTATATCCCTAATCCTCCCCTTAACAGAACAATATCTTTGATAAACCCTATCATTTCTATTTAAGTCCTGGCAGTCATTACCTTCAACCCATTCCCACTGCATGGTTCTTTTCTTATACGTAATAGTATTAAAACCAAACAAATAAAAACCATGCTGCTCCTTCAGACTTCAACTTGGAAAGGGTATGACACCACCTTTCCCCCACCTAATATTCCAATCTGTGCTATGCCTGTTGCTGCTCATTTATAATGGGTGCAATGGACAATGGGCAGAGGTGAGACACCTTGGGCATTAGTTAATACTTTCTATGGAAGCGTCATTGATGGGAGACCCCGCGAGTCAGCCCAAGACAAACGGTTAGGTGGTGAAATGCATTGGCTTTGTAAGAACAACTACCATAGCCAACCATTCCCATATTGTTTGGTAAAGAGAAGGCATGTGTCCCCCTATGCCTAACCTGGCTGGAACAACATAACATCATTTTTGGATAGATTTACAACAACATATATCTGAAACCTCTATTAAATAATTGCAATCTGTCACAGGAACTAAAATTAAAAAGCATTTCCAATAATGTTACTAATCTCTCTCCTTTTTCTTCTGTGAAGGCCCTCACTGGCACCACTGGTATAATTCTGTTAATTATTATATGTGCCCTCTTGTTCTTTTGCATAGCAAGAAGAGGAGCTGCTCAACAAAAAGCTATTGAAAAGAACAATGGCTATTTTTCTCCCTTATCCTACTGAAAAATGTTTTAAACAAAAATGGGGGATATGTAGAGGAATGGACACCATGCTTGCAAGGACAGTTACTGATTCTTATCACATTAAAAAGAAACACTGAGAACAGGACAGTCTCCTGGCAAGCCTAGAGATGTTTTGTGACTTAGGGGCAATCCCCCAAGTAACTCAGTGTTCCAGAATGAGATAAGATCAGTCACTCTTTAGTAAACAGATGTTAAACACTGATGCTTGGTGCTCCTTCAGGGGGGTTGTGGGGAAAGAAAATGTGAGGAAAGAGCACGTGGCAATCTTTATGCATAGCAGCCCTTGTATGTCATTACTTTAACTCTCCACACCTGTTGTGTATGTCATTACTTTAACGCTCCACACCTGTTGTGTATCACCTTAATAAATAGCCATTGCTAAGGGTGCTCAGGTCGCTCCTGCACTTCTGGTTATCCCACCTCTTGCAAGCTAGCACTTCAATCCATGACCTCCCTGGTTCTTTTGTGCAGAACCGGGAGGTGTAGCGTCCCTGGTGGCAACATCTGGAGCAGTTGGTAGGATTTTTGGACCACTGGGTGCTGTGGCTCACACCTATAATCCTAACACTCTGGGAGGCCAAGGCAGATGAATTACCTAAGCTCAGGAGTTCAAGACCAGCCTAAGCAAGAGCAAGACCCTATCTCTTAAAAAAAAAAAAATAGCTGGGTGTTATGGCAGGCACCTTTAGTTCCAGCTACTTGGGAGGCTGAGGCAAGAGAATTGCTTGAGCTCAAGAGTTGAGATTGCTGAGCTGTGACACCATGGCACTCTACCAAGGGCAGCAAAGTGAGACTGTCTGAGGAGTGTCTTGAAAGGGACCGCTAGGAAAGCAGCCCACAGGTGGCCAGCCAAACCCTGTGTGTTCCTCATACTTTTGTGAACTTCCTGCAAATGGTGTCATATGTAACCTTTAGTAGCATGCAAAACAAAACAAGAAATCTTTGGGAAGGATTTTTAATGCTATGGGAATGGCTTATGATATGACAAGTGAAAAGAAGGGGTTTCCATGTGACTCTTCTTCCTCATTTTCTGTATGTTCTATAGCTCTTGTGTATTGGGCTTTACAATCCAGGGAGGCAGAAGGGCAACACACCAGAACTGTGCCCAACTACTGACCTCCAAGCCTGCCTACCTAACCACCTGCTCTAGGGCTGGGACCTCATGAGCCACATCATCCCTGCCAAGCCCACAGGCAAAAACACTCTCTTAATGCCCTATAAACACTTTTTTTTCTTTGAGAGATTTTCACTTTGTTGCCCTTGGTAGAGTGCTATGTCATCATAGCTCATAGTAACAAGTGATCTTCTTACCTCAGCCTCCAAAGTAGCTGGGAAACAAGAGCCCACCACAATGCCCAGCTATTTTTAGAGTCGGGGTCTCACTCTAACTCAGGCTGATCTCCTGAGCTCAGGCAATCCCACCTTGACCTCCCAAAGTGCTAGGATTACAGGCATGAACCACTGTGCCCAGTCTGTATGAACACTTTTATTTATTTTTATTTTTATATATTTTTTAGAGACAGAGTCTCACTTTGTTGCCCTCGGTAGAGTACCGTGACATCATAGCTCACAGCAACCTCCAGCTCTTGGGCTTAGGCGATTCTCTTGCCTCAGCCTCCCGAGTAGCTGGGACTACAGGCGCCTACCACAAGGCCTGGCTATTTTTTATTGCTGGGGCCGGGTTGGAACCCGCCACTCTCGGTATATGGGGCCAGTGCCCCACCTCCCTGAGCCACCTCAACAGGTGGCACCCTGTATGAACAATTTTAAATATGTATTTTTGGAAAAGGAAAAAGGGCCCATTTCAATGCCCCACAGATTCACAGAGTGCTCTCTGCCCTAGAGCCTCAGAGTAATGTTAAACCTGTCTGATGTAAATATGTCTGGTGTCAGATTTAGCTGGTTACAAGATGCCTAGTTACACTTACATATGGCAAACAATGAATACAAGTGTGATTTTTAGTATTATTGTCTTTTATACTTGGAGTATTTTAAAAACATTTTAACGTAAATACGAGTATACGTCTTTCTCAGTGTAAATATGTCCCATAGTACAGTGGCCAGATTTAGTAAAAAAAAAAAAAAAGCTCAGTTCAATGTAAATTCTAGAAAAACACATAATACTTTTTAAGGATCAACATATCCCATCTTTAGTATGTTTAAAATAAGTTTTGTTTTTTGTTTTTGGAGAAAGTGTCACTTAGTCGCCCTTAGTAGAGTACCTTGGTGTCACAGCTCACAGCAACCTCAAACTCTTGGGGTCAAGAGAATCTCTTGCCTCAGCCTGAAGTAGCTGGAACTACAGGTGCCCACCACATCGCTGGGTTTTTTTTTTAGAGATGGGGTCTCGCTCAGGCTGGTCTGGAACCTGTAAGCTCAGGCAGTCCATCTGCCTCGGCCTCCCAGAGTGCTAGGATCGCAGGCGTGAGCCACCACACCCGGACACTAAAGTAAGTTTTATATGTTATTTCATATAAATAATAATAATTATTATTATTATTTTGCAGTTTTTTTGGCCAGGGCTGGGTTTGAACCCACTATCTCTGGCATATGAGGTCCTTGCCCTACTCCTTTGAGCCACAGGTGCCGCCCAAGTAAAAAAAAAAAAAAAAGTAAATAAATTTTTCTTTTACTTTTTTTTTTTTTAAGACAGAGTCTCACTCTGTCACCCTTGGTAGAGTGCCTTGGCATTACAGCAACCTCTAACTCCCGGGCTCAAGCAATTCTCTTGCCTCAGCCTCCCAAGTAACTTTGACTACAGGCGCCCGCCACAAGGCCCAGCTATTTTTTGTTGAAGTTATTGTTGTTTAGCTGGCCTGGGCTGGGTTCAAACCCGCTAGCCTCTGTGTATGTGGCTAACACCGTAACCACTGTGCTACGGTTGCCGAGCCCATATAAATAATTTTTGTTTGTTTGTTTTTGAGATAAAGTCTCACTTGGTTGTCCTGGGTACAGTGCCAGGGTGTCATAGCTCACAGCAACCTCAAACTCTTGGGCTCAAGCAATTCTCTTGCCTCAACCTCCCAAGTAGCCGGCATTGCACGCCTGCCACAGTGCCCGTTACTTTTCAGAGATGGAGTTTCGTTCCTTTTCTTTCTTTCTTTCTTTTTTTTTTTTTTTTGAGACAAGTCTCATTCAGTTGCCCTGGAGTTGAGCACCATGACGTCATAGCTCACAACAACCTCAAACTCCTGGGCTCAAGCAATCCTCTTGCCTCAGCCTTCCAAGTAGCTGAGACTACAGGCATCCGCCACAACACCCAACTTGATTTTAGAGATGGGGTCTCAATCTTGCTCAGGTTGGTCTGGAACTCCTGAGCTCAGGCGATCTACCCGCCTCAGCCTCCCAAAGTGCTAGGATTACAGGCGTTCAGCCACCATGCCTGGCCTAAAATATCTCAGTTCTAAATAATGCCCTCTGCAGCCACACCAAGCACCTCTGTGGGCTGTCTTTGCTGCTTCTGGGGTGGACAGTCATTTCCTCCTCATATACTAATGGGTTGGGTGTGGGGCAAGCTACAGGAACAGGGAACAGATGCTTAGCAGCCCTGGAGGTGCCCCCAGAGGCCAGTTCTACTTTTTAGCTCCAAAGTGATAAGCTCTAGAATGTCCCCCCCTTAGTCTGATTTCTTCTCTTTACCTCTTTTTTAAAATAAGAGCATTATTTTAATACCCATACCCTTAAATTCACTCTTTAAAGTGCACAATTGAGAATATTAGTGTATTCCCAACATTGTGAAAGCACCACCACTATCTAATTCTGTAATGGGGTGCCAGAACCAGAACAAGAGCCAAACACTCTCGTGGGTTAAAATTTTATTCTTTATTACCAAGATTCAGAATCTCAGGAAGACAGAGACATGGTCCTTACAGCCCGCCTTGCTTTGGAGAACTTTCTGCAGTTTTCACACTCTCTCCAGAGTTATCGTCTTTCCCTATATGTCATCTGCCTTCTGATATCGAGCTGAAGAATCTGCTACTTTCCCCAGCTGCACATCAGGTGTTTTTTTTCTTCAGAATAGGGTTGTGATGGCCTTCATGGGAGGACTGGCTGAGGTGACTGACCCATAACTAGGTAGATCACTAAGTAACTTTTACAGCTAAGGGAAAGGGGTCAGGCTGTCTCTCCTCTTAAAGTTTCACCACATTCCCATCATCCCAAGAGACACCTGTGCTCATTAGCAGACACTCCCCCGTCCCTCCTCTCCCCAGTCCCTGGCAGTCACTTCCTAAGGGGACAGATAACAGAGATAAGAATTGTATTGGTGGATGGACTTACCTATTCTGGATGTTCACGTGGCTGCAGTCACACAATATATGTATGGCCTTTCTGGCTGCTCTCAGGCCTCAGCCACTCTGAAGTGTGGTCAAACCTTGTACCTTTTGTGACTGAGACCACATTCCACCCACTCATGTGTGGCATTGCAGGTCATCCCCCCTTATGTCTCTGTTGAGTGCTACGTCTATACGTATGTGTATGGCTGTAGGTCATTATTTCTCCTGTGGGTGTACTGAGGACTTGAACTGGTGGACCCTGTAGTGACTCTGTTCACATTCTGAGCAACCACCAGGCAGTTTCCAGAGCACTACCCATCTTAATTTCTTACTGCAATATGTAAGGCCCCATCTCTCCATATCCTCACCCACACATGCTATTTTTCATACGTGTTATTGCAGCCATCCTAGTGGATATGAACAGGTAATGTCCCTTCACTGTCCTTGGTGGCTAATAATGTTAGTCGAGTGTCTTTTCCTGTTGCCAAACTGGGAGTGTGTACCTGGCTGTCCTGGCCGTGCTGGGACCCAGGTGGCAGCCTTGCTGAGCACGGAGACTGCAGCTCAGACAGGGCACCACCCTGCAGTTGCCTCCTGGGGATGAACAGGCTTTGTCCCTGCTTGGGGCCCTGTGCTCCTGGCCCTGGGCACCAAGGTGGGAGATGTTGGCTTTCAGGAAGTCTCATATCCTACTGCTGCCAGATGAGGCAGGGGCTCAGGGGGCTGTCTGCCTCTAGACCCTCCTGGTCTCTCTCCAGAGCAGCCTGGGGACCCTGGCACAGCTGCCCTGGGTTGGCCGGGTCCCTGAGGACACAGTCAAAGGGAAGTCTACAGAGAAGCCCTGAGAGCATCATTCTTGGCTGGGAAGGCAAGTTAGGCGCAGGAAAAGAAAGTACAACTTCTAATAGCCCAGGGATTTAGAGGGCACCCGGCCCCAGCTCAGGCCAGGTTCCATGTGTGTCCCAGTCCCTAACTCCCAGATTGAGGGTGACCTCGCAGGTAAAGCCCCTGTCACCATCCATGAAGAGCACCCCACACGGAGGCTGCTGCGGGGCTGCTCTTCCAGGCATGTGGCTGTGCTCTGTGCTTTCCCCCCCTCATAGGGGCTCTCTCTGGGGTGGCCTTTTCCGGGCCAACAGGCTGGTGGGCTCCAGGCAAGAGCACCCGCTTTGACCGCCTCAGGGATGTAGTGGTTGGAGGTAGCTTCTCCATCTTCCACTTCTACAATGTCACCCTGTTCGACTTCACTGCCCCCCCCAAGCCATGCTGGCTTCTTCCAGGTGAGCTGCTCCCTGGGGTCGGGGGTTCCCTGAAGGCCCAGCGCTCCTCCCAGAGCTCTACTCTGAGGCCTCAAATGGCTGCTGACCTCAGGGCTATCCTGTCTTCCAGGTCTGACCTCTGCACATCTTTCCTCTCTGCTTTCTTGTTTGTATTCCTACGTCTGAAAC
Organism: Perodicticus potto; assembly: GCA_963574655.1. Taxonomy (NCBI): domain Eukaryota; kingdom Metazoa; phylum Chordata; class Mammalia; order Primates; family Lorisidae; genus Perodicticus; species Perodicticus potto. Next base: position 11,360 of record CAUYRH010080444.1, on the reverse strand, counting down.
AAGTTCCTTCTCTTGTCTGCACTGCAGGGACCCCACAGGTCAGGCAGGGATTCTTGCCTTTCTTGGCCGCTGCCAACCCTTGCTGCTTAGAATAGCACCAGCCACACAATGGGAGTGTTTGCTGAGTGAATAAGTGTGGGTGGATGAATGACCCTCTTCCTGAGGTCGTCAGCCCCTGGGCATCCCCTCTGTCATGCATCTGTCCCCCATTTCTGTATTGGGTTTCCCATCCTGTCTTTCCTGTCTTTTCCTGGCACAGTCCTTTTGATGTCCTTTCTTTTTTTTAATTGGAATGAATGTGTTTACTTGATTTAAAAATAGCCAAAGCGTTTTACAAACTAACTGCATCCACCAGTCATTGCATTCCCACCAGAAAGGCGCAGGGCTTCCTATTGCCCCACATTCTTGAGTCCCTTGATATAGTCATGTTAGCTTTTTTTTGTTGTTGTTGTTGCACTTTGGCCGGGGCTGGGTTTGAACCTGCCTCCCTTGGTATATGGGGCCAGCGCCTTATCCCCTGAGCCACAGGCACTGCCCACATGTTAGCTTTTTTAATTGATGAATAATAAGTGTGTAGATTTTGGGAGTACACTTTAAAGCTCTGACATAGGTATATAATATATATGGAATGATCAAATCAAGGTGATCAACACATCCATCACCTCATATACTTATTACTTCTTCTGATGATGCAAGCATTTGAAGTCTATTCTCTTTGAGATTATAAAATAGCCATTGATTATTATTAACCACAGTAACAGTGCCATGAGATAGATCTTGGAACTTAGTCCTCCTGTCTCACGGAAACTTGGTGCCCTAGGCCCTGCCCTCCTCGGCCTCCCACCTTTTGGCTGCTCTGATGGATGCTGCCATGCATAGTGCATTGTGGAGTGTCTGTAGGGCCAGATGTGGTCACCCCACTTAGGTCAGAGTCACTGGCCATATCCCCACCCATGACAAACAATCCATGTGGGCTTCTCTCTCCCTCAGAGTCTCCATGTGGGGATACCGGGTGGCACAAAGTTTCATCTTTGCAGTTGAGGAGATCCATGGAGATTCCCCAACTGCTGCCCAACCTCATGCTGGGCTCCTCCATCCAGAACTAGGGGGACTTGGTGCACAGAGCCCTCCATGAGACCATGGGCTTTCTCACAGGGGTTGATGAGTCTGTCTCCAACTACATGTGTGGGCTCAGCCCTCCCTGGGCCACTCTGGTTGGAGACACGTGCTCAGCAGTGTCCATCCCCATGGCCAGGCTTCTGGGGTTCTACAGATGTCTTCAGGTGAGTCATCCATAGCCTTTTCCTGTCACAAATAATAATGATGGTAATGAGGACAAAGGTGACAAGTAATGTTAGGACGCTGCCACCATGGGCCCAGGTTCTCTGCTAAGGCTGCGTGGGCCTGCCACTATTCTTCCTCAAAGTAATGCTATTTTGGCAGCCCTATAATTCCCTCTGCACTGATGACGAAACTGAAGTTGAGAGAAAATTTGAAGATGGATGTGTCTCACCCAACGGGGAGGTGCTAGAGCTGGAATTTGGGTCTAGGCCATAGGGCTCAGTCTCTTCTCGGCTGGGCCTTCTTGAATCTAGACCCTCATCATCATCCCCATGATCTTGGCCTTGTCCAAGGGCCACCTTTTCTTTCTGCTTCTATTTTTAACAAGCTGATTGCAGTGTAATTCACACATAATACAGCTCACTCAAGCAGTGGCCCCATGGCTATTGGTGTTCATTCTCAGAGCTGTGCACTCGCCACAGTCAGTTTGGGGATATTTTCTTTTCCTTTTTTTTTTTTTTTTGTTTTTTGAGACAGAATTTCACTATATTGCCCTCAGTAGAGTGCCGTGGCGTCACAGCTCACAGCAACCTCCAACTCTTGGGGTTAAGTGATTCTCTTGCCTCAGCCTCCCGGGTAGCTGGGACTATAGGCACCCACCACAACGCCTGGCTATTTTTTTTGGTTATAGTTGTTGTTTAGCAGGCCTGGGCTGGGCTCAAACCCACCAGCCTCAGTGTATGTGGCTGGCGCCCTACTCACTGAGCTACTGTGCTGAGCCAGTTTGGGGATATTTTCATCACCCCACAAATAAACCGCAACCCCACAGGCTACCACTTCCCACTCCCTGCCTTGCAACAACTAATCTACAACCTGCCTCTGTGGATCTGCCTGTTCTGAGGTTTCCTATAAATGGGATCACATGCTATGTGGTCTTTTGTGATGGGCTCTTTCACAGAACATGATGTTGTCAAGGTTGGTCCACCATGTGGTAGCCTTGTCCGACTTCTGCTCCCTTTCCAACTGGAGATTAATGCTCCAGCACATGCGCAGACCACGTTGTGTCTATCCATTCATCAGGTGATAGACACATCAGCTATGTTCGCTTTGTGACTATTGTGATATTGCTGCTATGAACATTCATGTAGTTGGTTGTCAGCTCTCTGGCGTTTGTGGGTGAACTGCTGGGTCAAATGTGACTCCGTATTTAACTATTTGAGGACTTGCCAGTGTTTTTCAAAGTGGCTGCACCAGTTTACATTCCCACTAGCAGTGTATGAGAATTCCATTTTATATCTACTCATGTTTGAGTGTGAAACCTATAAATGTGAATGAATTCCTCTCTCCTTGAATGCCTAAAATTTGTCAGGTTCCTGGCCTGCTGGGGGAGGCCTTCCTGCATATGAGGCTGGGGCTCTGTAAGTCACAACCCAGGATTGTGGGGCATCTCCTGGGAGCTTTGTGGGTGCTGGAGTCCAGGCTTTGCTCCTCCTAGCAGGTTGTATGTGTGTGTGGTTTCTTCTCAAGTGTGATGCTTCAGGTGTGAGCATGATCACAGTCAGTCCAGTTCTATCCTGATGAACAGGGGGATTGATTGTTAAGAACCTCTACAGAGGCTCAGCGCCTGTAGCTCAAGCAGCTAAGGTGGCCAGCCACATACACCAGAGCTGGTGGATTCGAATCCAGCCCGGGCCTGCCAAACAACGACAAGTACAACCAAAAAAAAAAAAATAGCCGGTCATTGTGGCGGGTGCCTGTAGTCCTAGCTGCTTGGGAGGCCAAGGCAAGAGAATCACTTAAGCTCAGGAGCTGGAGGTTGCTGTGAGCTGTGATGCCACAGCACTCTACCCAGGGTGATAACTTGAGGCTCTGTCGCCAAAAAAAAAGAACCTCTACAGAGAGGGTTGGGCCAGGTGGCTCATGCCTGTAATCCCAGCACTTGGGAGGCCAAGGCAGGTGGATTGCCTGAGCTCACAGGTTCGAGACCAGCCTGAGCCAGAGCAAGACCCCATCTCTAAAATGTAGCTGGGTGTTGTGGCAGGTGCCTGTAGTCCCAACTACTTGGGAGGCTGAGGCAAGAGGATCACTTGAACCCAAGTTTGAGGTTGCTATAAGTGAAGATGCCATAGCACTCTACCAATCGTGATCAAGTGAGACTCTGTCTCAAAAAATAAAAAAAAAAAAAAGAACCTCTGCAGATAACCAAATTGCTGTCAAATAACCAAATGATCAAACCAGCCTGGTTTGTCCAATGATTCACTCCAGTTACCTCCAACTTGAATTCATACCTAAAATGCTTCTGAGCTGGAGGTTTCTGTCTTTGTCCTTTTATATTTGATCACATTGTAAGAATTAGAAATTGCGTTTCTTTCTTTTCTTTTTTTTTAAATTTTGCTTTCAATTGGCTTTCGATCTTCTTAGTTTGAAGTTTTTTTTTTCCTTTCTTTATTTCTTTGTTTATTTTTTATTGAGACAGAGTCTCACTTTACGGCCCTCAGTAGAGTACCGTGGTGTCATAGCTCACAGCAACCTCCAACTCATTAGGCTTAAGTGATTCTCTTGCCTCAGCCTCCCAGGTAGCTGGGATTACAGGCACCTGCCAGAACACCTGGCTTTATTATAGTAGAGACGGGATCTCAGTCTGGCTCTTGCTGGTCTCGAACCTGAGCTCAGGGCAATCCACCCGCCTCGGCCTCCCAGGGTGCTAGGATTAAAGGCATGAGCCACCATGCCCTCCCTTTCTTTTTTTTTCCAGAGAGTCTCATTCTGTCCCACTGGGTAGAGTGCCCTGGTGTCTTAGCTCATAGCAACTTCAAACTCCTGGGTTCAAATGATCCTCTTGCCTCCTAAGTAGCTGGGACTACAGGTGCTGTCATGCCTAGCTAGTTTTTCTTTTCCTTTCCTGTCCTTTCCTTCCCTTTCCTTCCCTTCCCCCTTCCCATCCCCCTTCCCTTCCCCCTTGCCTTTCCTTTTTTTTGAGACAGAGTCTCAAGCTCTGGCCCTGGGTAGAGTGCTGTGGCATCACTGCTCATAGCAACCTCAAACTCTCAGGCCTAAGCGATTCTCCTGCCTCAGCCTTCCAAGCAGCCAGGACCACAGGCCCCCGCCACAACACCCTGCCACCTTTTGGTTGCAGTTGTCATTGATGCCCAGCAGGCCCAGGCCAGGCTCAAACCCACCAGCCTGGGTGTATGTGTGCTCCACTCAGTGAGGTACAGGCCCCAAGCCTAGTTTTTCTGTTTTTAGTAGAGACCAGTCTCACTCTTGGTCAGGTTGGTCTTGACTCCTGAGGTGTTTTTTTTTCTTTTTTCTTTTTTTGAGACAGAGTCTCAGTATGTCACCCTATGTAGAGTGCTATGGTGTCACAGCTCACAGCAACCTCAAACTCTTGGGCTTAAGCAATTCTCTTGCCTCAGCCTCCCAAGTAACTGGGACTACAGGCGCCCACCACAACACCTGGCTTTTTTTGTTGTTGTTGCGATTGTTGTTGTCTAGCTGGCTCCGGGCAGGGTTTGAATCCACCGACCTGGGTATATGTGGCTGGCGCCCTACCCACTGAGCTACAACAGGCGCTGCCCTGAACTCCTGAGTTTAAGCAATCCACCCACCTCAGCCTCCCAGGGTGCTGGGATTACAGGTGGGAGACACTGTGCTGGGCCTAGAAACAGCATTTCTTTTCGTAGTTCAAGAAACTCTTGTTTTCTTTCTTTCTTTCTTTCTTTCTTTTTTTTTTTTTTTTTTGAGACAGAGCCTCAAGCTGATGCCCTGGGTAGAGTGCTATGGCATCATAGCTCACAGCAACCTCCAACTCCTGGGCTTAAGTGATTCTCTTGCCTCAGCCTCCCAAGTAGCTGGGACTACAGGCGCCCACCACAACGCCTGGCCATTTTTTGGTTGCAGCCGTCATTGTTGTTTGGCGGGCCCCGGCTGGATTCGAACCCGCCAGCTCAGGTGTACGTGGCTGGCGCCTTAGCCCGCTGAGCCACAGGCAGCGAGCCGAAACTCGTTTTCTATACATTTAGCTTTGCCAGATAAAATACAGGACCCCTAGACAAATTAGGATTTCAGATAAATAATGAATAATTTTTTTCATCTAAGTTTGTCCTAAATATTTCACGAGACGGACTACACTAAAACATTTATCTGACGTTCAACTGTAGCCCGGGATCCTGTGTTTTCATTTCCGATATTGGCCGCCCTGACACTCGGAGTACCCCAGCGGCGCCCGCGTCCTCGCCCAACCCCGTCCCCTAGCGGTCGCGGGACGCTCGGCACATGACAGGCGCGAACTTAGTCCCCGCAGATGCCACGGAGCAGCGGCCAGACTCGGAGGAGCCGCTTTGCCTCGGGAGCGCGGAGCCGCCTCTTCTTCGATGGTCCGACCCACAGGCCGACGCTGCCCGCCGGACCCTGTCACTAATTACGCCTAGCGACCCCGCGCCGAGGGAGACCTTGTCACCATCAGACCAGGGCTGGGTCCAAAACTGGCGGGAACAAACGCAAGACGTGGCTGGAGGAGGGACTGGGGAGCAAATGGGGACCTGGCTGCCCCGCGTTCCCGTGCAGGCCAGAGGGAGTCTGAGCTTGTCGGGCAGGTGCGAGGACGGTCGTTCCCAGAAAGTCTCCTGTAAACACTGCTGTGATAGGGTATGGACGCGGGACAAAGTTTATTCGACTGAATGAGGCAACAGGAGGGTGGAGCTGGTTCCAGCGTCAGGATTTTTTTTTTTTAGAGACAGTCTCACTTTGTCACCCTTAGGAGAGTTCTGTGGCGTCACAGCTCACAGCAACCTCAAACTCTTAGGCTTACGCGATTCTCTTGCTCAGCCTCCCAAGTAGCTGGAACTACAGGCAGAAGCCACAACACTGTCGTATTTTTAGAGATGGGGGTCTCCCTGTTCTTCAGACTTGTCTCTAACCCTGAACTAAAGCAGTCCATCAGCCTTGGCCTCCCAGAGTGCTAGGATTACAGGCGTGAGCCACCATGCCTGGCCTCAGCATCTGTATTTTGAAAAGGACCTGGCTCCTCTAAAGTATGAAGCTGAAGCTGGGCAGAGTGGCTCAGGTTTGTAATCCCAGCACTGTGGGAGGCCTAGGCAGGATGGTCACTTCAGCTCAGGAGTTCGAGAACAGCCTGAGCAAGATGGAGACCCTTCTATATTAAAAATAAAAAAAACTGGCTTGGCGCCTGTAGCTCAAGCGGCTAAAGCACCAGCCACATACACCGGAGCTGCAGGTTCGAATTCAGCCCGGGCCTGCCAAACAACAATGACAACTACAACCAAAAATAGACAGGCGTTGTGGCGGGTGCCTGCAGTCCCAGCTACTTGGGAGGCTGAGGCAAGAGAATCGCTTAAGCCCAGGAGTTGGAGGTTGCTGTGAGCTATGATGCCATGGCACTCTACCCAGGGCATCAGCTTGAGGCTCTGTCTCAAAAATAAATAAATAGATAAATAAATAAAAATAGAAAAACAAGCCCAACATGGTGGTGAGTGACTATAGTCCCAGCTATCTGGGAGGCCTTGGCAGGAGGATTGTTTGAGCCCAAGAATTTGAGGTTGATGTGAAGTAAGACACCACCAACCTCTACCCAGGTCAACAGAGTCAGGCTCTGTCTTAAAAAAACAAAAACAAAAACAAAAAACAATGTGGACCTGGAATCAGCATCAGTGGGAAGGGTGTCAGCTGCTGACATGGCCCACCCTGGTCACAGAGTGAACGCCTTGAGGAGGCTGCAGGCTGACCCTGGAGTCCTGTTGCTGGGCCAGCCAACAGCCACACCTGAGAGGCCTTCAGGCCCAGGCTGACCCCCTCTGCTCCTGGGGGTGCTGGGGGGATGTGGGGCTTTCAGTGGCAAAGGGGGAACCTGCCCAGGGCATCCTGGTTGAGGGGTCACCCTCACTCTGCCCACCTTCCCTCTTTGCAGCCTGACGGTCAGCCATGCAGTACCTAAGCTCCTGGTTCTCACCCTCCCCTGTTGCCCTCGTCCAGTCCCACACAGGTCATCTAGTCATTCGCCCTGGCCAGCTTCAGCAACAAAACCCAGTTCCCACCCTTCCTTTGGACCTGGGCCAGTGACTTCACATTCTCCCACGCTCTGGCCCAGTTGGTGCTTCACTTCCGATGGTCCTGGGTGGGCATTCTGGCACAGGATGATGACTTCGGGCAGCAGAGCAGCATCGAGTTCCACCTCCACGTCCCATCCCTGCAGTCCCTGGAGAAGATCAACACTATCGTCCACAAGATAGAGAAGTGCACCGCCACCGTGGTGCTGTTCTTCCTGAGCAACTCGAATTCCAGGACATCTTGCAGCACTTGCTGAGACGTGGCATCTTGGGCCAGATCTGGGTCAGCCAGGACACTCTGCACACAGGGCTGGCCCTGACCACGCCGGGTGTGTCCCAGGTCCTTCAGGGCTCCTTCAGCGTTCTGCAGCACCGCAGCCAGGCCCTGGGGTTCCCCAAGTTCTTCTCTCACCTGCACCCCACCAGGACCCCGGAAGACATGTTCTTGAAGAGGTTCTGGGAGGCCACCTTTGGATGCACGTGGCCAGCGGGAAACAGCACGGTGGTGGGGGGAGTGCGTTTTTGCTCAAGGAAGGAGAGTCTGAGAGACCAGGAGCACCCTTTCTAGAAAGTGAGTCAAGTGGACATTACATACTCAGCAGTTTACATCATTGCCCATGCCCTACAGGACTTGGTGGCCTGTGAGCGTGAGGACGAGGCATATGCAGACATTTGGCACCTCCAGCCCTGGAAGGTGAGAGAGAAATGTGGGCAGTGGATGTTTCAGGGAAGGTACTAGTGCATTCACTTGGTCCAAGCTATGGAGGTAGAACAGAGGCAGCGCTCTGCAGAAAGCATGCCTTATGCTCACAGCCCTGAGCATCTGGCAAGAACACTGTACAAAGAAAGAGTCCAAGTCCACACTGGCTGTCTGACCTCAGGTGAGGCACATCCATGTGGGGTTGTTCTAGTCAGTAAATACAGAATGTCTGGGTAACTCTGAAGAGTACACCCCAAATATTGCATGGAAATACACTAAAAGGAGGCATCCTTTCATCTGAAATTCAAATTCTTTTGGACCTCCTCTATTTTATCTGACAGCCCTACTTCCATGTATGAATCTCAATAAGCTTACCTTAAAATAGAACAAAATAGTGGTCCTCACAGTGCTGTGGGGACCCTTAAGTCAGATGATGATGCAAAAGTCCTTTGTGTGAGCCCTTGCAAATGTCACTGACACTGTGCCTCCCAGACCTAATGGCCGAGGCATTTTGCACAAACCCCAGGGACTGGCCCCTGCCAGCCCACAATGTCATCCTTCCATCCCCAGCTTTTTCAACCCCTCAGGAATGTGCATTTCAAGACCCCTGATGAGACAGAGATCACGTTTCATGCCAATGGAGATTTACTTACAGAATTCAATGGTCTACATGGGCAGAAGACTGCTGAGGGCCAGTTCCACTTTGTCCACATAGGCAAAAATCAAGAAGATAGCCTTCCTGGGGGACAGAATGACAGTGCCAGTGATGGAGGAGGAGCTCCAGGTGAGTTTCCTGAGTGCCAAATTTCCAAATGACCCCATACCTGTGCATTGGAGTTGGAGGGAAGCACAGCAACAAGGGGTCAATGTCCCTGTTTGAAGCATGAAGTTGATGTGGCTCTAAACTGGGTGTGTGGGGACTTAGCTGTGTTGTTTACCACACTAGACTTTCACTAAGGGGGGAACAGCATTTACTCAGCATTAAAAATGAAAATATTAGAGCTACACAAAAGTAGAGATTGCATCAGGAGTTTCTATCAGAGTGTTTCTCATCGAATGTGTATTCAAGGCTATGCTGAGTAAAAAAGCAAATCATTACCTGGGAAGATGGCAACCCATTTAACCAGACAACTTCCACAGAGCATGCCGGAGGTGGGCCCGAGTGTTCTCATTTTATTTATTAACAAACTCAGTTGCTATCTTGGGACAGGTGTGTCCAGGTGTTGGCTCCAGCCCAGAGAAATCCCTGTCTCTCTGGCCACTGTGAGTGGACCTGCAGGCTCCCAGCTATGCTCCCCTTAAGCCCAGGGACACAGGGTAAATGTCCAGAGGATTCTCGCAAAGTCCCTTTCAATGGACTTGATCTGGGAGGGTCTTCTTTGCCCTTCAGAGCCCACCACACGCCCGGCTATTTTTCTGTTTTGCAGTTCGACCGAGGCTGAGTTTGAACCTGCCACCTTCGGTATATAGGGCCGGTGCCCTACTTGATGAGCCACAGGCGCCACCTGGCCCTGAAGCTTTAACAGATGCTGTACTTGCTTCAATTCACACACCCATCCTAGCCTTCCACCTTCTCTCAAAGGCATCCTCACCCCTACTTCCCTCCCCTAACTCTGGTCTGCATCAGTGGTGCAATGCAGGGGTGCATGGCGGGGTGGGGTCAGCACCTGTAATTCTTGACACAGGAGCTACGGAGCAACTGAGCTTTTCCATCATCAACCAAGTGAGCCCCTCCAAGGGTTACCTGTCTATTACATTTCCAGGCACCTCTCAAGTCTGGCTTTTCAGATGTAAATGGGACGATTTTCCCCCCAAAAGTAACTTCATTGTGGGGATGGGAAGGACACTGGATTGATTCTCTGGGCTGGTTCAGGACTGGACATGTGCCCTGTGCGCTAGGTCCAGCCACAGGTAACACCCCTGCTGGTCTATCCTCTGGTCCCTAGCTCTGTCTGCAACAGGAGTTGTGCTCTAGGATTCAGCCAGATCCCCCACCAGGCTTCCCCCACTGCTGTTTTGACTGCAACTCCTGCAGACCAAATAGGTGAGGAGTTGCAGAGGCTGAATCCTGAGGGGCCTCCCACGTTCCCAACCCACTGAGTTGTTGCACAATCTCCAGCCTTCTCTGGACTTTGGACAAGGGAATGCTGGCCAGGAAGCTGCTCTTAGCTAAATGTATGGATCAGAAGTGTGAAGTCTGAGGAATTCTCACTAAAAATACTCAGTGTCCCTGGGCCCCCCATCCATGGAGAAACAGAGCATGACTTGCCCCAAGGAGATCCTGGTGCCCCTCACAGTCATTTCCCTACTTCGTAGTCACCATTTCAGCTTCTGTTGGCATCAGTGGGGTTTCCTTAATTTTTAGCCTCCCATAAATGGAACCACATGGTAAGTGTCCTTTTGTGTCTCACTGTTTCCTCACAGTTTGTTTGTGAGATTCCCCAGTTGCTGTGTATAGCTGTATCTGTCTTGTTCTCCTGCCTGCTAGGATCCCACTGTGTGGACAGGCCATGACTTCTTCATCCATTCCAGCTGGGATAGGGTATTAAGGAGGCTTCCAAGAAGGAGTGAATGGAGCAGCTGCCGTGTCTTTTCAGGACATGTGTACACATTTCTGTGGGGTGTGGCAGTGTCCAGGCACAAGTGGATGGCCCTGAAGCTTTTTTTTGTTTGTAGAGACAGAGTCTCACTTTATCACCATCGGTGGAGTGCCATGGCATCACACAGTTCACAGCAACCTCCAACTCCTGGGCTTAGGCGATTCTCTTGCCTCAGTTTCCCGAGTAGCTAGGACTATAGGTGCCCACCACACGCCCGGCTATTTTTCTGTTTTGCAGTTCGGCCGAGGCTGAGTTTGAACCTGCCACCTTCGGTATATGGGGCCGGTGCCCTACTTGATGAGCCACAGGCGCCACCTGGCCCTGAAGCTTTAACAGATGCTGTACTTGCTTCAATTCACATATCCACAAATGAGTAGGTAATGGCCAATTGCCCCCATGTTAGTTTCCTATCATTTATTGGCTTAAAACCACACACGTTTATTATCTCACAGTTTCTATAGTTTAAAAGTCTGGGCACAATCGGGCAGCACTTGTGGCTCAATCCAGCCCTAGCCAAAAACTGAAAATAAATAAATAAAAGACTGGGCACAAGACTGGGTGCAGTGGCTCATGCCTGTAATCCCAGTATTCTGGGAGGCCGAGGAGAGTGGATTGCCTGAGCTCACAGGTTTGAGACCACCCGAGCAAGAGTGAGACCCCCATCTCTGAAATTAGCCGGGCATTGTGGCTAATGCCTTTAGTCCCAGCTACTCA
>CAUYRH010080441.1:0-17661 GCA_963574655.1 Perodicticus potto | reverse complement strand
TGTTGAAAACACTTTGCAATATTAAATGATTCATACTATTTTTAAACTTACCTATACATAGGTCTAGACATAACTTTGGAAAGTTTTTTTTTTTTTTTTTTTGAGACAGAGTCTCAAGCAGTCACCCTGGATAGAGTGCAGTGCCAACACAGCTCACAGCAACCTCCAATTCCTGGGCGCAAGCGAGTCTCCTGCCTCTGCCTCCCAAGTAGCTGGGACTACAGGCGCCCGCCACAACACCTGGCCATTTTTTGGTTGCAGCCGTCATTGTTGTTTGGCGGGTCCGGGCTGGATTCGAACCCGCGAGCTCAGGTGTACGCGGCTGGCACCTTAGCCCGTTGAGCCACAGGCGCCGAGCCTTTCACTTTGTTCTTAAATAAAATTGCTCTTTGTTACACTAAAATTTATGCAGATTGCTTTTACTTTCTATTCATGCTACCTGTACTGCTCCAGTTTTAAGTTTAGTTTCCAGCCACCTTTGCTTTTGATCGGCGTTGTGCCTCAGTCGAACTTTCTAGCTCAACCAAATAAAAGAACCAAGTCAGCTACGTTATGGGCACTGGGGCCCCCAGCCGCCCAAATTAGCCACAACATGACTCAGCATGGTGTAATTCCTGACTCCTTGGCACCTTTGTCTCAAGCCCACCCCCCCCACCCCCCGCCAGTCTCACATTCTCTGCACGGGCTGTGCGCTCCGCTTGCTGTTTCTTCTTGCTCCTCCTGCAGGCTCGCATGCACACCTGAACACACCTGGTTGACTTTTCATCCTTCAAGTTTCACTTCAATGTCACTTTCTCCAGGACCAACTGCAACTCCATTAAGTCAGATCCCCTTATGGCCTCCCGTAAGACCCTGTCGTCCTCCTTTCCAGCCCCCCCGGCTTGTCTTCCTCTGTTCATGCAAGTTTCACGAAGGCAGGTGCCCAGTCTGTCTTGTTTGCTCCCTAGCACAAAGCCCAACGCCTGGGAGGGCTGAAGATAAACAAGCGGAAGAAGGCATAAATAAGCTTGAGGTAGAAATACAGAGAAAGTTACTCATATCGAGATGTTTTAAGTAAAGGCCCTCATGAAGTTGAGCTGATTATAAATGTCGGTTGAATGGATATTAACAGTTGTTACAAGGCCAGTAATTTGACATTATTAGTGGCCGTTACACAGTAAGTGTCACTCATCTATTGAGAATGTGGTCATTGTGGTCATTCTAGTTGTCAGTTTTTTAGACAAGAAGTACGTATGTCTCTCAACTGGGAACCCTCCAAGGAGAGAGCGCGCCCTCCCCACGTGCACGCAGCGAGGCATTCTTTACTACCTGTCTACGGGGGGTTTTAGAAGTTGAACGACCTCTGTTTAACCTGTACAATGGCTATGAAACTATTAGAACCCAAACAAGAACCAGCTAAACTAAGGCTTTTTGTCTCTCTCATAGGTTTCTGTGTTTTTCAACATCATTTTTATTTTATTTGCTGGTTTGTTTTAGTTCTTTTTTTAAAATTGTAACCTCTGCTACAGAGAAACAAAAAAAGGGATTTTGATCCACAGTTGGGCCAGAACGCTCAGGTTTCAACAGTTCACCCTGGGATCCAGAAGGAAGGAACAGTGGAAAATTAAAGTGAGGGGACACCTCAGAGGAAGGAAATCACACGGCATCATGGGGCTCCGTCCCTCCCTCTGTAGAACTCTCCCTGTGCCGAAAGCTTGGTGATTCTTGGATTTTTATTTCCATAAGGGAGGCGATGTTCCCTTAGACATAGAAATAAATGCGATCTCCAAAGAAAAAATACATAAAGAGAAAAAAAGGAGAAAATAAAGAAAAACTCTGGGAAATGCCCCCAAATAAGGGGCAAAGCGAATGAGAAAAAAACTGTCAAAAACAGAGTGATAAGAGAAGAAAGATGAGAAAAAAGGAACATGTGCGCACCAAAGGAGAGGGTTTGGGAAAGGCAGGGACGGCGCCTGTCACGTTTTATCTAGAAATCCTCATTTTGCGTTAAGCAAGCATTCAGAAGCACTGGCACCTGTCTACTCACAAAACAGAATGCCTATGGCATGCTACGTCTCTTTTTCCCAACAATCTTCTAATAGTTACAATTTCATTCTATACTTTGAACAATTAATTTGCTCTACATTACTGGGCACCATTTCCATGTAATTATGCTCTTTGAGGAGCAGAATTAGAAACTTAAGTGTTGCTTGTGACAATTGGTCTTAACTGCCTCCTCTCACTCTCTTCCCTGTTCACCATCCATCCCATTCTTCAGCTCTACCCTGATTCCAAATATATTTGCATAAAAAGGAAACAAACCAGAAGACCAACACTAAGAAAATGAATGAGCACCTAGAGTCTCATGGACAGTTACAGGTACATCCCTGAGTATCCTGAAATAAAATTTATTCTTAGCAAGTTTTTATTTTTTTGCAAGCATTTAATTTTATTCAGTGGATAAAACACGACAAGTAAATGATCTAATAGATTTCTTCAGGATTCTCTTGCTTTTCTTAATAGCTATTCTTTTTTTTTCTTTGAGACAGTCTCATTATGTCACCCTTGGTAGGATGCCGTGGAGTCACAGCACCCTCAAATTCTTGGGCTCAAGCGCTTCTCTTGCCTCAGCCTCCCAAGTAGCTGGGACTACAGGAGCCCGCCACAATGGCCGGCTATATTTTTGTTGTTGTCATCATTTCTGTTTAGCAGGCCTGGACGGGGTTCAAACCTGCCAACTCTGGTATATGTGGCTGATGCCCTAACCACTGTGCTACAGACACTGAGCCTTAATAACTATTCTTAAATGTATTCTTCATTTCCTATTTCATGCTGAGTAAAATTATATTTTTTAACTTGCAAATTTGTCTTTTACAAGCATGTCCAGAAATTTATTTTCAGCTACAAGACTTTAAAAGTATAGACCCAAATGTTCTATGTTTGTTGGTGGTGTATACTTTACTCAAGACAGATCAAATTTGTGCGGTGGCTCATGCCTGTAATCCTAGCACTCTGGAGGCCAAGGTGGATAGATTGCTTGAGCTTATGAGTTGGAGCCCAGCCTGAGCAAGACCGAGACCCTGTCTCTAAAAATGGCCAGGCGTTGTGTTGGGCACCTGTAGTCCCAGATACTTAGGAGACTGAGGCAAGAGGATCACTTGAGCCCAAGAGTTAGAAGTTGCTGTGAGCTGTGATGGGGGCAAGCTCTATCAGGGAAAAAAAAAAAAGACCGATCAAATTGTATAATTTAAGTTGGTGAATTTTGTTGTATCTAAATTATGTCTCAATTAAAAAAATAGAAAAATGAAAAAATGAAAGCCCTAGAAAGTGTTCTAAGACCGATCAAATTGTATAATTTAAGTTGGTGAATTTTGTTGTATCTAAATTATGTCTCAATTAAAAAAATAGAAAAATGAAAAAATGAAAGCCCTAGAAAGTGTTCTAAGATGTCAGACAAAGGGAGAAAGTTTGTAAGCAAATATTATGAGAGAATGACTTAAAATATGATCGAAAACATAAAATTGGTTGTTAACCTCAAGTCAATGACAGGTGAAAGCAGAAATGGGGAAGACAAAGAGAAAAGGGTTGACTCTCAGGGAGGGTTACGGGAACTGACAAAAATATTTGTTCTGAGGAAGTAATGGTCAGGTCCTAAAACATCTCTAGTTCTAATATTATTCCACTTTTCAAGCAGGCTCACTTAAGAGCCCACTCCCAAATGCCAATATTTGCTAATTCCTAATTTAAAAAAAAATAAGGGACAGAAGGAAAGGTCTTCTCGGTAATGTGTTACGTGCTTAATGATTTCATTTGTCATACAACTTTTTGTGCAAGGCATTACTGAGCCATGTTATACATAAGAAAAGCTCTTAGACTGAATCCTGAGAAGAGGCAGATTGGGATTTTGAACCAGATATGTTTGTACAAACACTGTGCTTTAATAACAATGCTATTCCATAGATAGATATTGCCTGAACAGTTCAAATTTGTAAGAGTTTATTTAGGTTAACTTAATTTTGCTTGATTCAATCTATCCTAGAATTGTCAAGATCATCCCTGGACTTCGTTCTGTCACCCAAAATGACAGCTTATAGCTAGCATCGTGTCAATGCCAAAATAACCCCAATTATTAATAAAAGGACAGGTCAATACACAGAGCCTTCAAAACACTCTCCAGACCTCCCTCCTGCTGACATCAACCCATTCATAGCACGGACACTGTCATTCATTTAGCCATGAGCCCACTGGGCTGTCCATTCTTATCTCCTCTGAGCTCCCAGTTTTCCCCTACGAACCTGGTCCAACCATTCCTTCCATATGCTCAGGCCCAAAATCAAGGCCTGGAGTCCTCTCTTTCTCTCACATCCCTACATTCGATTCCTCTGCAAATCTTGTCAACTCTACCCTTCAAACTATATCCTAAATCCAATTACTTCTCATCTTCTCCATTGCTATCAGCCCAAGCTACCAGCATCTCTTCTCTGGATTTTTGCAATAACCACTTGATCTGACTCCCACCTTCCACTCTTGCCAACCTGTAGTCTGTTCTCTCCCAAGAAGCCAGAACGATTGTAAAAAAAAAAAAAAAAAAGATAAATCAGATATGTCACTCTGCTTATAAAAAGAAGGAGAATAGGGAAGTGAATACAGAAAATGGACAGGGCAGGATTAACACTTTAGTATTAAAAAATAATGTATATGTGTATGTACATATACATATATTACTCTCACTCCACTGTAGATAAATGTATAACATGTTCCTTCTTATTTAAAGCTCTTTGTTTTTATTATAGTAATAGTTCAGTTAATAAAGAAGTAGTGAGGGTGGTGCCTGTGGCTCAGTGAGTAGGGCGCTGGCCCCATATACTAAAGGTGGTGGGTTCAAACCCGGCCCTGGCCAAACTGCAATAAAAAAATAGCCGAGCGTTGTGGCAGGCGCCTATAGTCCCAGCTACTTGGGAGGTTGAGAGCTGGAGGTTGCTGTGAGCTGTGATGCCACGGCACCTCTACCAAGGGCAACAAAGTGAGACTCTGTCTCTAAATAATAATAATAAAGAAGTAATCGTAGCCTGCCACTGTTAATACTTATAGAATACCACCATTAGCAGTCCCCAGTGAAACTATGGATATAGGGAATGTTCATCAATGTCTCTGAAAAACAAAGACAGCAGCCAGTCTGCATACATATGTACACACCTCCACCCATGGCATATTCTTTTTTTTTTTTTCTTTTCAGCAATTTGGATGGAATTGGACCATCAAACTGTCTTCTTTTTTCTTTTTTGTAGAGACAGAGTCTCACTCTATGGCCCTTGGTAGAGTGCCGTGGCGTCACACAGCTCACAGCAACCTCCAACTCCTGGGCTTAGGCGATTCTCTTGCCTCAGCCTCCCTAGTAGCTGGGACTCCAGGTGCCCACCACAACGCTCGGCTATTTTTTTGTTTTTTTTACAGTTCAGCCGGGGACGGGTTTGAACCCGCCACCTTCAGTATATGGGGCCGGTGCCCTACTCGCTCAGCCACAGGCCCCACCCCCCCATGGCATATTCTTACAAAAAAATTGAACCTGAGTCAGATCAACTTTGTATAACTAATTACCAGTTTACAGGAAAGACAGGGGCAAGAAATTGCTAAATGACATCATGATGATGCAATTGGAAAAGTCCACAATCTGAGCAGCTGTGAAGAATAAATAACCTAGTTTTTCCAGTAAATACACTGCAAAATTAAAAGGAAACAGGGAAGGGAACTAATAGATTAAAAGAAATTGAGAGGACCTTATCCACCAACGCTAATCTTTGGGATTCTTATTTGAACTTTTTTAAAATGAGACAAGTAGAAAAGTTATGTTGTTGAGTAATTATTATTAATTTTTAGGATGGATAATAGATTTTGGCAATATTTTTGAGAGCCCTTATCTTTTAGAAATACACATTGAAATATATATGAATCAAATAGTATGTCTGAGCTTTGTATCAAAATAACCCATGGAAGTGAGAATAGATGAAGTCAGACTGGTCCTGAGTTGATGAATAGTTGAAGCTAAGTGATGGTTGCATGGGGGTTCATTACACTATCCTTTTTATCTTTGCAAATGTTTGAAATGTTTCATAACAAAGGTTATTTTTTTCTCTTTTTTGAGACAGAGCCTCAAGCTGTCACCCTGGGTAGAGTGCTGTGGCATCACAGCTCACAGCAACCTCCAATTCCTGGGCTCAAGTGATTCTCCTGCCTCCTCCTCCCAAATAGCTGGGACCACAGGCATCTGCCACAATGCCCGGCTATTTTTTGGTTGCAGCCGTCATTGTTGTTTAGTGGGCCTGGGCTGGACTCGAACCCTCCAGCTCAGGAGTATGTGGCTGGAGCCTTAGCCACTTGATCCACAGGCACTGAGCCAATAAAGATTTTGTTGTTGTTGTTGTTGTTGTTGTTGTTGTTTGTAGAGACAGAGTCTTACTTTATCGCCCTCGGTAGAGTGCCATGGCATCACACAGTTCACAGCAACCTGCAGCTCTTGTGCTTAGGCGATTCTCTTGCCTCAGCCTACCGAGTAGCTGAGACCACAGGCGCCCGCCACAATGCCCGGCTATTTTTTTGTTACAGTTCTGCTGGGGCCAGGTTTGAACTCGCCGCCTTAGGTATATGGGAATGGGGCCCTAACCCACTGAGCCCCAGGTGCCACCCAGTAATATTATTTTTTTTGAGACAGAGTCTTATTTTGGTGCCCTTGGTAGAGTGCTGTAGCGTCACAGCTCACAGCAACCTCAAACTCTTGGGCTTAAGTGATTCTCTTGCCTCAGCCTCCCAAGTAGCTGGGACTACAGGCGCCTGCCACATCACCTGGCTTTTTTTTTTTTTTTTTTGCAGTTTTTGGCTGGGGCTAAGTTTGAACCTACCACCTCCAGCCTATGGGGATAGCACCCTACTCCTTTGAGACACAGGTGCCGCCCTGGCTATTTTGTTGTTGTTGTTGCAGTTTGGCCGGGGCTGGAGTCGACCCAGCCACCCTCGGTAAATGGGGCCGGCGCCCCACCCACTGAGCCACAGGCACTGCCCTTTTGTAATCTTTAGCTTACCCCACTCCCTTTAGTCTCAGCCTCTTTGGTCCCCGGCCATATTTTCACTTTCCTTACAGTGCCATGTGACTCTCAAATTTGTCCGTGATTGTGAGTGATTCTTTATTCCTGTCCATGTTTATATATTTGGTTTGCTAGAGATTTTTCCTTTTTCTTTTTTAGATCCATTAATGCTTATTCAGACTTACGCTATACAAAGTATCTTCACTCTGTTCAGTTCCACAGATACTAGTTAATTTATCTTCCCTTTTATTGTCTGTCTGCAGGCAAACTTTTTGGGGCAGAAGGTAACCTCATTCTGTTATGCATTCTTGTGATAAACACCATCCTTGGAACAGCTGTCAATCTATGTTCCTAAAAACTCCAGGGGACAGCTGCCTACCTTTATCCTCCAACTTTCTTGACAGCTCACGCTTTTCAACCTTTTTTCCTAAATTTATCAGCGTTAGCTCCAGAACAGCAATTATCTCTTTGTTTCCTTAAGATGTTATCACTTGTCCCTATCTTACTGCATCAGATCCCACTTTGAAACAGTGATGTCACCTGAAAGTCAACCTAGGCTTGCTTCTCAGCCAGACCATGCTGATTTCCCTTTCAGCACACCGTTTTTTGATTTCTTCAGTTCTCCCTGTATTTATGCCTCTCTGTCTTAAGAGAGAAGGCAGGTTAAAACTAGCAAGGGCATGATAGTAATTGAAGATGAATGAACCTCAAAAGAACCAAGCTTGCATGCAGTTTGAAGTCCTTAATCACAATGCATTTTTCCTAACTAGAGCAGAGGACAGGGCTCAGCAGCTTATTAACGTGATAGGGCATGATTTTACCACATATCTCAGAAAGAAGTGCTGTATTTTAATAAAGCACTTCAGTCCCTCATGACAGTGACTATCATGATAATTATCTAGAATTAATCTAATATCCCTAATATCCCACATAGGGCAAGGATTAAAGAAAAGTGGATGAAGCTGGGCTGTGCTAGTCCAGTAAGACTCTGTCCTCATTTGAAATTCTAATATTTTCTTCATCATGGATGTTTTGCATTAATTTTTATTTATGTATTTACATTTTATTTTGTTTTTAGTCATTATTGTCTTTTTTTCTCTCTCTCTCTCTATTAGTAAGACAAGATCTGGATCTTGCTCAGGATGATGTGGAACTCCTGGCCTCAAGTGATCCTCTTGCCTTGGCTTCCCAGAGTACTAGGATTACAGGCATGAGCCGTGATGCCCAGCTTTAATTTGGGCTTTTTAAAAATAGTGCACTAAAATGTAGTATGTCTTGATTACTGAGTTTGGAGCCTTAAATTTTACACCCCAAGTTGCTCACCCTACTCCTAGCTCTGATCACTGAATGCTAGAGAATCATTTTTATAGAGGGAGATATGGTGAATTTTTCTCAATAGGACACAAATTTTTGAGCTTTTTGTTTTGTATTTCTTAGCAGTGGGAATGTATTTATAAGCACCCTGGTTTATTTTTTTCTCTTCCCCTATGGTGAAGACCAGTAGTATTTTAGAGTATCTGATCTCAAACTTCTTGACTCAAGCTCAGTATAGTGGGATAGAGGGCCTGTCTCACCCATTCCCACTCTGAAAAGGAACTTGATAAGAAATTGAAAGAGAAGAAAATAAAACCAGAAAACTTGTTATAGCAGCTTTTATAAACTGCATTTATTTATTTATCCCTTCACTCATTCTTTTATTTAATTTATTTTGAGGCAGTCTCCCTCTGTCGCCCTCATTCACAGCAACCTCACACTCTTGGAATCGAGTGATCCTCCTGCCTCAGCCTCCCAAGTAGCTGGTTCTATAGGTGCCCATCACAATGCCTGGCAAGGTTTTTCTATTTTTAGTATAGATTCAATTTCACTCTTGCTCAGACTGGTCTCATACTCCTGAGCTCAAGCAGGCATGAGCCACTGTGCCCAGCCAGTGAACTGCTTTTATTTCTGAAGAGAAAACCCTGGAGTTATATTCATGATTTTATATTATAAAACTCTATCCTACAACTTTAAAAATAATCTACTAATTTTATTATATTTACTTTGATAGTATAATCCAAGTAATCCAAAAAGCACACATATACAAATCTCAAACAAATTGTCACTAATGAAGTTTTACTCGTCATCAGATTTTGAGGGGATTACGTATAATTTTGCTCTAGAATAGGCATATTGACAATGTGCTTTGAAGTCTAGTTGAAGATTATAAACCAAGTATGTGCATTATCAACTCTCTGTAGGTTAGCCCAACAACCCACAACAAACTAACTGAGTACCCATAGTAATTTATCTTTAAAGTACATGGATGGCAACAACTTAAAACCATAAAAAGTTCAAGACTGATAAATTATTCTTCTTAAAGATTATGGGATTTCCTACCACAAGGTGAGCAGCTTGTAAAAAGTATAAGGCAGCCAGAGTCCATTACAAAATGCCAATTTAGTTTTGTTTGTTTGTTTGTTTGTTTGAGACAGAGTCTCCAACTCTGTCACCTGTGGTAGAGTGCTGTGGCATCATAGCTCAGAGCAACCTCAAACTCTTGGGCTCAAGCAATCTTCTTGCATCAGCCTCACGAGTAGCTGAGACCATAGCCATCTGCCACCACACCCAACTAGTTTCTATTTTTAGTAGAGATGGGGTCTCACTCTTGCTCAGGCTAGTCTAGAACTCCTGAGCTCAGGGGATCCACCTGCCTTGGCCTCGAGGAGTGCTAGGATTATAGGCATGGGCCACCACGCAGCCTGCCAATTTAGTTTTCAAGCAACTCTAGTAACTGGGTGGTGCCTGTGGCTCAAGGAGTACTGCACCAGCCCCATATGCCAGAGGTGGCGGGTTCAAACCTGGCCCCGGCCAAAAACTGCCAAAAAATAAAAACAACCTAGTAACATGCTAATTTAATTTATAAGTGCTACTACACATATATATTTACAAACAAATCACTTGGCCGGACGCCCCCTCCTTATTGTCATCAGTGTATTACACGTTAGGAATGAAAATACATATTGCAAGGCTGTGTGAAAAGTGCCGTTTATGCTACTGAGGGACACCAAGGGTAGGCTTGTGGATGGAGGAAATTGTGGCTCAGGGCTTTTTTGACTATCCTTCCCAATGCTCTTCCCCTGCTGTCAAGGGTGCAGGCCACGTGGCACGTTTGTGAGAACTAGGAAAAGGTCTCCATACCATGTAACAAGTCCCATACTGAGTGAATTGGATTTCAGCCCCCATTCTTTCACTGGTCAGATGCCCCTACAAGCTACAGCATACATAACTGCAATGGACTGAACGTCTGTATCCTCCCCCATTCCAAACTTCATATATTAAAATTCTGATTCTTAATGTGATGGTATTAGGAAGTGGGGCCTCTGAGGCCAGATTACGTGAGAAGGGTGGACCCCTCACAAATGGGATTAGTGCCCTTCCCAGAGAGCTCTTTCTGGCTCTCACCTGTGAGAATACAAGGAAGACAAGCAGTCTGCAAGAGAGAAGGGGGCCCTCACCAGAGTCTGACCATACCACCACCTGAGGTCGAGCTTCCAGCCTCCAGGACTGTGAGAGAAAAAAATTATTATTTATAGCTATCCTTCTATGCACTTTGTTATAGCAGCCTGAACTAACTAAAGTAGCAGCCCGCAATAGTCCTGGGGGCTCTTCTCATCCTTCAGGTTTCAGTTCATATGTCCTTTCTTTACTGTGTTTTCACATTTCCTAAATTGTTCAAAATACTTTTCCAAAGACCCTCTCAGATTGCTCTGATAGAAGAAGATACTATTCTTTCTTTCTGATGATGTTTATAAAGAATCAGCTAGATGAATAAATTGACGTAATAATTTTCTCTAGGAACAGAAAACACTGTGAATGATAGAAGTTTGTCACCTAAATGTGCAGCCTTCCAGGTGGTCCCTTCACCTTCCCTCCTCAACCCAAAGAGGATTTCCATATCCATTCCCAAAGAATGTGTTGCCCAAGTTTATCACACCCAATGATCGGATGCTCCATCTAAGAAACAGTGTGCGTGGCCACAGAAAGCTTTCTCCCTTCAAAAATAAGTTAAATGAAGAGATTTCCTTAGGGAAGCCAGAGAGTGGGAAGAATATTTAGAGGCAAGTAGGTTTTTTAGTCCCTGAAATCACTGTGTGAGGATACCCTCCCACATGCTTCAGGACAGGAGCCTCTGCCCTGTGGGACAGCATTCTGGTTACCCAGACGGGAGGGAGGAGTTGGCAGCTTGAATGAGATTTCCTGAGACTATTTAAACAAGTTGAAGACAATCCACAAAGGTACCACGTACCTCACTTTACTCCACACACACAGTTATACAGCAGTGGGCAAAAGTCATGGTTTTAAGTTTCTACATTATTTGAGTTCACAATATAAACTCATAGTCATTAAGATATTATTAATCTAATTTGTCTCTTGGGTAAATCTTTTTACATAAATAAAAATTTTTTTAAATATCATAGACATAAATTAAGCAGCGAATTAATTAATGTATTTCCACACATTCATTTACTTAGAAAAGTAAACCTCTCCCTCTTTAAAATGTAAGCTGAATTCATTGCCATTGTATTTAAAGGTCTGTAAAAAAGCTTTTAAATATAAGGCTGCGTGAAATTTTACCAAACATTGCTTAAATTATTATGTTAACATTTATTTAATTATTTTATCCAGTTTGAGAACAATTTTAAAATTGAAGCAAAAATTAAAAAGTTAAAGACAATAAACAAAATCCCAGATTTAACTTTATATTGATCTTGACTATTAATCTAGAAAAAAAGAAATATGAGCATCCTTCTGTTGTAGAAAGGATGTTTCGCTTTACAAATAAACAGAAGTTCATTCAATCACACGGAATTAAGAATTCAGGAAGATCAAGGTTGTGAACCCAAGACTTTGATCACAATTGAACTGAAGATTTTCATCACTTTCAACACAGAGACAAAATGTTATTAACAACATTATACAAATTAAATCTACAAAAATGAAAACCATACCATCTGCCCTTATTTCGAATCTCTATAAAACAGGTCATGCGAATCTGAAATCACGCTGTAAAAATTTGGCTTTGGCCACATGAAGTTCCTTTGTGAAAGGCTCACAGGACCCTCCAGCCTACTGTGCACTAAACACCAGCTATTTACTCTGATACACTCTGCTCAACTCAGAGAATTTTTTTGGCATTTTGAAAAATTACGAAAGTTGACCTTTTATGCAATTGTTTAACATAGTGCAAACTTTAGTCTCATTCCCACTTTGAGATTAACCCTCGTCTTCGCTCTGTTGTTGCTGTTATCACTGCTACTCTGAGCTCTCACGAACAAACACGGCTTTCTTTGGATCTCTGCATTCTAATTCGTTGCCAACTTTTACAAGCCTTTCTACACATCCAAAGAGAGACCTGCCGAAAATCCACATAACAATAACAACAACAACAAACCTTTAAAAATAGTATATTTACCTCAGATTAGTGCTTTGCTCATCAAGAAATCATAAATTAGAAGATACATTTACAGTATTTAAAAAGGCTGCCTGTTAAATGCCCTCAGAACACAATAGTAGGACGGTAGTTAGGATAAAAGTTTTTCAGTTCTGATACAAACTCCCCAAGGTTTCTGTAGGATGAGATCGCTTTTCCCCTCCATAGAAAAACAGGATCAGTCCTCATACCACAATGAGGTGCATCTTGGCCAGTTCCAATCAGGGATTCTGAGGCTTGAAGGAAAAGTCACAGGGAGCTGGTAATTTTCAAGGGTTATCACCATCCACACTCAGTGAAACCTGTAGCTCCAAACTAAAAAGCCTGTCGAGTTCTTACAGCCCCTGTCAGATCAGCCAGGGCTCTCCAAGGTCCAAACCAACTTCCAAGATGCTCTTTGCAATAACACTTAGAAGTGAGTTCACTGCCAAGTCAGCCTATTAGCAAATGAAATGCGCATGGAGAGTAACTAACATTGCTTAAATCCAAACAGATCTTGACTTCCTTACCTTAATACTAGGAAGCATGGTAGCTTTTGTTTTTGTTTGTGTTTTTTATAAGGGGGTATACCGAAGTTTGTTCAACAGCAGCAAGCCCTGCTCGGCCCCCTACTCCACAGGGAATTAACCGTCACATTCCAGCCCTGTCATCAGAACAATGAAAGGTGAATGTTGTGCAAAACAGCTTGGGACCACTAACTGATGATGTCATTCCTCCCTTATATGGTTCATTATTGTGCAGATTTGGTCTGTGAGAAGGGGTGGAGCTGCCCAAGACTGGAAGGGAAGGCAGCGCTTAAGAAGCAAAGCAAGTGAACGGGAATTACGCTCCACACTAAGGGAAATGCACTGGGGAGAGGGGAGAAGTTGGGGAGGAAGAATGAGATAAAGAACAGATATGCATAAAATGTCAAATGGGCCTCACTCCTGATTTCTCAAACTAGCTAAACTCTACACAGCTCTATTCAGCACACCCCGGGATTTAAATAGGGATCCCCCTGGAGCCTAATCTATGATTCAACTAATAGGAGAAAATTCACATCAACTTGAGTGCCTGTTAATTTACATGTACCTAAATGAAAACACTACAGTGTGGGGGATAGAGTGCCAAGTACCCTTTAGTTTAAAGATCATTTCCTCTTTACAACATATTTGTATCTGTTTTTCCTGTGTTTTTACAGGGAAGAAAAACCTGCCATGCACACAAACAAAAGTGGGTGAATACATTCAGCCACATATCATTGTTTATATAATGTTTTCAAAATCTTCTATCACCTTCAAATTAGTTTTGTCCTTTCTTTTTTGCTCTTCTTTTCTTTTTTCCCCTAGCTTTCTTTATTCTTTCCTTCCTTCCTTCTTCCTGAGTGATACAAATCTAGTCAAAAAGTCATGAGGTAAATTAAAGCCCAGTACAATTTTTTCTAACTCATATGCATAGAATATGTATGTCATTTTTGCTATGAAATTCTATTTCAATTACAGTATAAAAGCATCATGCTAGAGAAATTAATCAAATTAACTTTAAGGTTACCAGGATTAAATGTTTGCAAAGCATTTTTAAGTCTTCATATATCGTTTATCTTACATAAATATAAGTCATTATGTTATGGCATAGGGAAGAGTATGAAGAAAAAACAATGCTGAGATCATTGCTTTCCTACAGCCCTAATGTTCAATCATGAGTTTTGCTTTAAGAATACGTCTTAACTTTTCCTGAAGTGAGTATAATAATTTCTGCACGTTTCAAGGTCACAGTACTGAATAAATGTGGTTTTTTGGGGGTTTTTTTGTTTGTTTGTTTGTTTTTTGAGACAGAGCCTCAAGTTGTCGTCCTGGATAGAGTGCTTTCACATCACAGCTCACAGCAACCTCCAATTCCTGGGCTCAAGCGAGTCTCCTGCCTCCGCCTCCCAAGTAGCTGGGACTACAGGTGCCCGCCACACCGCCTGGCCATTTTTTGGTTGCGGCCGTCATTGTTGTTTGGCAGGCCCGGGCTGGATTTGAACCCGCCAGCTCAGGTGTATGTGGCTGGCGCCTTAGCCGCTTGAGCCACAGGCACCGAGCCTGAATAAATGTGTTTTGATTAAAGAGTTATATTCAAAGTATGCAACTTTGTGTAAAAGTTATATAAGGAATATTCATGGCTAAGGTAAAATTATAGATACTAACCAACTAGTTAGTTGTTTTGGTTTTTGTCATTGTTTTGTTTTGTTTAATTATTTTAATATGGTTGGGAAAGCTGAAATTGGGGGGAAGGTACAGATATAGAGTGAATCTGGGCTTGGCAGACTTGGAAGGTGACTGAGGTATGGTCTCTAATCCCTCTGGTTTCAGTTTACTCAGCTATCCACCAGAGATGTGGATTGTAACTTGTGGGGCTGTTATGAAAATTAAATGAAATAATGTAAGTCAAGGCCACAGAGGGAATACACAGTGGGCCACAATAAATAAGAAGTGGCTTATGCACATTTTATTCCTCTTGATGATGGTAGGCACTTTGCAAAATAAAACATTCATGGTCTAATTTATCACAGGCAATATCAAGCCATTTGAAAAAAAGGGAAAAATGGGTTGAGGCTAGTTAAATATTCAAGTTACATTGTGGGTTGAGTCTGTTTCTGGTGATTCAAACTTGAGTTACAATTCCAAGGAGGCATAGATTATATTCAAACCATATTAAATCATTATTTACGGACAAATGATAATAGCAAGAGGAAATATTTTATTACCTTTAAAAAGCTTTAAAAAAACCCATGAATGTTAATCACAGTCCTGTTTTTTCCCTCCCTGTTTAATACCACTCGAATAGCTATCTTTAAAATTAATTTAAAATCTCACTATCAAGACTCATTCAAAATAGCCATACTTATTCATAACTACCACTCCCTGGCTAAACGATATTACTTATTAGAAGCCTCTTGGAACCTAGAGAAGATGTTTATTTATTTGCTTGCTTATTTATTATTACATGTTTCATTGTATAGATTTAGGGGATACATCCAGTTTTGTTACATGGATATATTGTATAGTGGTGAAGTGTGGGTTTTTAATGAAAACCATCACGCAAATAGTATACATTGTCCCCAATAGGTAATTTTTCATCCCTCATCCCTCTCCCACTTCCCACTGTTTGGAGTCTCCAGTATCTACTATGCCACTCTGTATGACCATGCATACCTACCACTTAGTGCCCACTTATAAGTGAGAATATGAAATATTTTATTTTTCATTCCTAAATTACTTCATTTTGGATAATACCTTGCAGTTTCATCCAAATTGCTGCAAAAGCCCTTATTTCATTCATCTTTATGGCTGAGTACTATTCTATGATGTATATGTACACGACATTTTCTTTATCCAAAGAGCAACTGATAAACACTCAGGTTGATTGCATATCTTTCCTATTGTGAATAATGCAATAATAAACATACAAGTACAGGTATCTTTTTGATATAATGACTTATTTTCCTTTGGGTAGATACCTAGTAGTGGAATTACTGGATCAAATGATAGATCTATTTTTAGTTGTTTGTGCAATCTCCATACTGTTTCCCATAGAGGTTATGTTAATTTACATTCCCATAAACCATATAACCATTTCCTCTTCTCTGCATCTGTATCAACATCTATTGTTTTTTGTCTTTTAAATAATGGCTATTCTGACTAGAGTAAGATTGTATCTTATTATAGCTTTAATTTGCATTTCTCTGCTTAGTGATGTGGAGTATTTATTCATGTTTGTTGGCCATTTGAATATCTTCTTTTAAAAAATGTTTGTTCCTGGGCAGCACCTGTGGCTCAAGGAGTAGCGCACCAGCCCCATATACCAAAGGTGGTGGGTTCAAACCTGGCCCCGGCCAAAAACTGCAAAAAAACCCAAAAAATATGTTTGTTCCTGTCATATGCCGACTTTTTTTTTTTTAGAGACAGAGTCTTACCTTGTCATCTTGGTAGAGTACTGTGGCATCACAGCTCACAGCAACGTCCAGCTCTTGAGCTTAGGCGATTCTCTTGCCTTAGCTTGCCAAGTAGTTGGGACTACAGGCGCCGGCCACAACACCTGGCTATTTTTGTTGTTGTTGTTGCAGTTTGGCCAGGGATGGGTTTGAACCCACCACCCTCGGTACAAAGGGAACCAGCGCCCTACTCACTGAGCCATAGGAGCCTCCCCATTTGCCTACTTTTTAACGGGGTTATTTGTTTTTTTCTTGTTAAGTTGTTTGCGTTCCTTGTAGATTATAGATAATAGTTTTTGCCAGATATAGAGTTGCAAATATTTTTTCCATTCTGAAGATTGTCTATTTACTCCATTGATTATTTCTTTTGTTGTGCAAAAGCTTTTTAAGTAAGTTCTATTGTCTATTTTTGTTTTCCTAGCACCATATTGAATATAGGTTGTCCTTTTCCCAGGGTATGTTTTCATCTGCTTCACTGAAGATCAGTTGGTTATAGGTGTA
Organism: Perodicticus potto; assembly: GCA_963574655.1. Taxonomy (NCBI): domain Eukaryota; kingdom Metazoa; phylum Chordata; class Mammalia; order Primates; family Lorisidae; genus Perodicticus; species Perodicticus potto. The sequence goes on along the minus strand of CAUYRH010080441.1, from coordinate 677 downwards.
TGGCTTTTCTGGGTTCTCTATTCTGTTATTTTGATCTATGTGTCTATTTTCACACCAGTACCATGATGGTTTAGTTACTATACCCTTGTAGTGTAATTTGAAGTCAGGTAATGTAATGCTTTGAACAAAGTCAGCTTTGTTCTTTTTGTTTAGGATTGCTTTGGTTTATTTGGGCTCTTTTTTGGCTCCATATGAATTGTAGAATTGTTTTTCCTAATTATATGAAACATTACAATGATATTTTGATAGGAATTGCATTTAATCTATAGATTGCTTTGGGTAATATAGTCATTCAGAGTATTGATTCTTCCAATCCATGAGCATGGGATGTTTTTCTATTTGTGTCCTCTGTGATTTATTTCATCAATGTTTTTGTAGTTTTCCTTGTACAGATTTTCTACCTCGTTGGTTAAAGATATTCTTATGTATTTTAATTAATTAATTAGTGTATTTATTTTTGCAGCTATTGTAAATGGGATTGAATTCTTGATTTGATCCTTAGCTTGGTTTTTATTGGGGTTTAGAAATGCTTTTGATTTTTTTTTTTTTTGTAGAGACAGAGTCTCACTTTATCGCCCTCGGTAGAGTGCCGTGGCATCACACAGCTCACAGCAACCTCCAACTCCTGGGCTTAGGCGATTCTCTTGCCTCAGCCTCCCGAGTAGCTGGGACTACAG
>CAUYRH010080440.1:0-38901 GCA_963574655.1 Perodicticus potto | reverse complement strand
CATAAATATTAATAATTGAAATCTCATCATATTGAGTATTACCTTTAACAATTATGAAATGTCCATCTTTATCCTTCCTTACTTTGGTTGGTTTAAACCCTATTGTGTCTGCAAATAAGATTGCAACACATGCTTTTTTCTGCTTTCCATTTGCCTGGAATATAGATGACCATCCCTTCACATTGAGTCTATGTATATATTTTAAGGTGAGATGAGATTCTTGTATGCAGCCGATATTTGGCCTGAGTTTTTGTATCCAGTCAGCTAACCTATGCCTCTTTAGAGGACAATTTAAACCATTCACATTAATTGAAAATATTGATAAATCTTTAGAAAGTCTAGTGGACATTTTTAATCCTTTCATCACTGTGGAAGTTTGACTTTGATAAAAGGTTTCTCAGTGAGTTTACTTTTGTGTTGGAGGATTACGCTGGTCGTTATGGAGAATAGGTCTGAATATCCTGGAGAACTGGCTTAGTTATAGCAAATTTCTTCAACATGTGGATGTCGTTAAAGTATTTAATTTCTCCATCATAAATGAAACTCAGTTTAGGTGGATACAGGATCCTGGGTTGAAAGTTATTTTGTTTTAGGAGATTAAAATTCGATGACCATTCTCTTCTAGTTGAAAGGTTTGATCAGAGAGATCTGAAGTTATTGTAATATTCTTCCCCTTGTAGGTTATGGATTTCTTGCATCTGGCTGCTTTCAAAATTTTCTCCTTCATTTTAACTTTAGTGAACTTAATTATGATGTGCATGGGGTATGTCTTATTTGGGTTGAATCATGCTGGGTTTCTGAAACTGTCTGCTATCTGGATTTCAGAGTCTCTTGGCATGTCTGGAAAGTTCTCTTTTATAATCTCATAAAGAAGAGACTCTGTGCCTTGTGATGCCACGTCATCGTTTTCAAGTATCCCTATAAGGGTAATATTGGTTTTCTTTGAGTTATCCCAGAGCTGTCTGAGAGAATGATCCGTTTTTGCCTTCCATTTCTCTTCCTCTTTGGAAGTTTGGGAGCATTTCAAAGCTTTGTCTTCCATGTCAGAAATCCTTTCTTCTGCTTCCTCCATTCTGTTGCTGAGGGATTCTACTGTGTTTCTCAGATCTTTGGGGGCTGCAACTTCTTGTGTCAATGTGTCAAATTTTTGGTCATCTGGTCTTTGAATTCCTTGACTTCTTGAGCCAATTTTTGAAATGCACCCTGAATTTCTAAATTCAACTTTTCCTCTATTTCATTAATCTTGTTTGCAATCCACATTCTGAATTCGATTTCTGACATCTCAGCCATGTGTTTATTCATAGGATCGTCATTTGCATCTGCCAAATTGTTCTTTGGGGGTTTGATCTACTCTGGTTGTTCATGTTTCCAGAGCTTTTCCACTGATTCCACCCCATGATTATGTTACACCATTTGGTTGGATGAGTAGATAAGGACAAGTTGGGTTGGGGATTGTAGGAGTAGTGATTGACCAGTCATTTGCCTGAAAGCTGGGACTGGTGTCTGTACCTCTTCCTCTAGAGTTTTGTCAAGGACCCGTACATTGCTACTGCTTGTGAAACTGGGGACCTTCTTAGTGTGGTGCGGTTAAGTGGCTCTGTCTTATTTTCAGCTGGTCTCTGTCTTACCTTAGAGAATCAGTTACTCTGGATTGAAGTCTGAGCTCTGGAGGAATACCTGCTGTTAATTCACCATGCCCCCGACTGGCAACAATTGGAAAAGGAAAATCAAACCTTCCCACTACCACACACCTAGGGTACCACTTTGGAAAGTCCTCAGGCAATTGGCCCAGTTGAAGTGGTCCCAGTCAATTTTCTTAGCCAGCACTGGCCTCAAATGGAAGAGTTGAAAAGTCACTGAAAACTAGATAGCAGGTGTCTGCTGGAAGGTCTAGTATAAATTGTTCCGATGCTTTGTGAACTCAGGAGGTCCCCCCACAGCAAGTAGATTAGTCTGGGAAGGTTGATGCCTCCTTCCCCACCTTGCCTCTCTGTCACATACAGTCACTGGTAACCCCGCAGGGCTGTGATCCAGTTACCTCCAATGAGCAGATGCTCCAGAGGTTTGTGCCTGCCTGGGTCACAGGGGGGTCTGTGGCTCCTCAGCCAGTCCTCCCATCTCTGTCACTGTTTGGCAGGGAGAGGTGAGGCCTGATAGCCTGGGTACTTGATAGGGGCTGGGGTGATTCACTGGGTTCCAGCCCTGTCCCATGATTGACATTGCTGATAGAACAGCTATTTTGCCCTGTGGATCAGACATTGGGCTGCAAATAGGGCTGACCCAGTCTGTGAGTTCCAGCCCTTTGTCTCAGCTTTCATTCCCTGAGTACCAGGTGCGTCTGAAGCTGAGTAAAGCAGTCTCCGCTCTGGGAATCTGCTGTCTCTATGCATATTCTAATCCCTGCACTCCTCCCTGTCTGGTACTGCCTCAGGCATACCCTTTACTCCCAGGGCCTGCACCTTGGTTGCTGGTCTGCTCTGCCAGTGGCAGCCACTGGAAAAGCTGCCTGGCTTCCCCTGGCCACCCAGAGAGACTGGGAGTGTCTTCTCAAAACATCCCCAGTGGTGCAAGGCCCACTGCCATTGTTCTTGTAGCTGTGGCTACTGCTCCATGCCTCAAGGGACTGCCTCTCCAGCTGAGCCTCCTCTCGGCACCCCCGAGCTGGAAAATCAGCACAGATCAGCAACAGTCTGTGCCCTGTCCACAACCCTTGAGAAAATGTCCAAGAATCTGGACTCCGTGGATGACAGGCCTCTAGACCTTGGATTGAGAGTGGAGTGGAGTGCTGGGAGTTCAAACTTGCAGGTAGAGAATATGTACAGTTTTATACAGTTTTATTCCTGGCAGGAGAGTGCCATGGCACCCTAGTAGGGGAAGGAGGTCTGGTTTTTAGAGGTTCTCTCCAGTGGGGCAGAGTGAGAGGACATTTGACCTCTGCTCGCTTGTTTGTATGGAGGTATGGAGTATACTGTGAGCCATTCTCATGGGGAGGGGATTTCTGTCTGCTTGGTGATGTGCTCTGTATCATTTGTTTGCATCCTTGGGGTTGCAGATCACCCCAGCAGGGTTGATGTGTGTTCTTTGACCTTCTCTTTTGGCTCAGATCCAAACCATCGGCTTTCTTGCTAAATTTCTGTCCTTTAACCCTTCCTCTGGATGGAAGCCTCTGCAGTAAGCTGGCTACAGACCGCCATCTTGGCTCCTCCCCTCCCACTGAGTGACATTTAGATATAACATCTTCTTGGCAGGTATCTTCAGCAGATGTATTTAAAAAGACGTCCCAATAAAATGTAGAAGTAATAACTGAACTGTATTCCACAGATATTTGAAAATAATGTTTTAATTTGAGTGGTTTTGTTATTAGTTAAATTCAATTTGTTCTGTTAGTGTTAAATATTTGCCATCACTTTTTTTTACTTAAGATTTGGGTTTTGAAATATGCAAAATTTTAAGTAGTTCAAAAGTTAAACAAATGCTAAAAACACATTCAGAGAGGCCTCACTCCAATCCTTGTCCTTTCCACCCATTCCCTATCCCCATATGGAGGCATTTAATTTACTTTTTTGTTTTTCTGTCCCTATTAAATGCCTAGCATACATTGATCAGTGATGTAGAGGAATTATTCACCTAAATGTACATGGCCACAAAGTGGAAGAACTATGGGTCAACCCAGGGCAGTCTGCACAGAAGTAAAATACTCGGTTAAACTTTCAAGGCCCTGTTGAGGTGATATTGCAGGAATAAAACAGGATTTGACATCAGCAGTTTTATCGCTGAATATCTGTATGATTTTGAGCACATTTCTTCCTTTCTTTGAGTTTCATCTTCCCTGGTCATGAAATTAGGAACAAGAATGTCTACTTTGCAGAAATGTAACAAGGCAAAGAGGTAATACATGCAAAGTAAGTAGCAGATTGATGGACACATAGCAGTAACTCAGTATATGTTGCCCATTAGAACCAGTAAAGCTACAGTAACATCACTCATACAGAGGAGTACAAGAAATTTGTATTGCTTAATTCTCCTTGAAGGATATTCTGTTCTGAATCTATGTTGATTCTATTTAATAAAATTCAAATTTCAGAGGAAGTGATAAACTTGAATCATAGGGCCAGAAATACAAACCAGCTTAGGTTTGGTAATTCATGGTCTCAACAAGATTAAAAGAATCTCAAAGGACAATAACAACATTCCTTCATTTTTTTAAAATATAACTTTTTAATATTTTAATAGAATTGAATATTCTTCTACTAATAGAAGGCATGAAGAAACAATAAGGTAATTTCTAGCTGAAGTGAATCTTGCTTAAACTTGTGTTAGCTTAATTTCCTGTTTTCCTTTCCTATTTGCAATGTAAGATACTTTTATGCTCCCTATGTTTTAAGGAATTTTCATCCTGCATTTAAGACAAAGAAGGTTGAACCATGCAGAGGTGGAATTTAATTTGTGTAAAATCCTCTTAATGGCATGGTCTAATTAAGATACCCATTAAATTCATGTAATGCTAATTTAATTTGGAGGCAAATGTAATTGAGCACTATTGGATTTCTTTTAACATAAAATTAACACAGTGGACATAAAATAGATGTGCTAATTGGGTATTATTACCAGAAATATATGAATGAAAATCATATAGTGCTACTTTGACTGAAATAATTCTTCTACAAAATGAGACATACTGCCCTTACTAGATTTATTAGTGCAATTTATGTGAAACTGTATGAAGAAGACCGTTAGTGACTTTTTCTGATGACAAAGATCACTCAATAGCTTTCTCTTTATTCTGATATTAGTAGATACCTCAGCCCCTGCTTTAGAGAATGTTGTTATATTTCTGAAATTTATAATGGTAGATAGAGCATATCAATTTGTATTAAAGCAGATGTCGAACTTTTTGATCTCAAAATCTTTATTCTCTTAAAATTATTCAAGTCTTCAAGGAGCTAATAGCTGTAGGTCAGGGATGGCCAACCTTTTGGCTTCTGAGGTCCACAAGGAAAGAAAAGTTGTCTTGGGTCACCCATTAAACACACAAAGCTGTTGAGCCAAAAAAAAAAAGTGTCTGTGCATAATTCTGCCCCCACAAATAAGTAAAGAGATCTTCACATAATGATCCTAAATATGAAGTGGTCCTTTCATAGAGTCTTTTAAAATCATCAAGCAGGTCTAAAGTTTGTGATAATTAATATAGATAAATTACATATCCAAGTAATAAAACATCTTTAGGGTTTTAAAAATATTTTTTATTATAAAGGTAAAAGCAAAGTGGGCAGTATAAAACTGGTGGCAAATTTGACATTGTATCTGAAAAACTAATACATCAGTATTTGGTTCAATCAGTGTAGCTACAATTCTCAGTAAGTTCAAGGGGCTTAGCAGATATTTTTGTTCAACTTTTACTCATAATGTGTTTCATTCTTGAAAGTAGTTGATAGCAATGGTAGGTGCTGCCCAAAAGTGATGACATGAATAAGGCATGATTATGAAGTGAGGGAGTTTTGTCTCTGGGAAGATAGGATCTATAAAAGTCCAATAAAAAGACATAATTAAAATTTTCTTTCAGTTGAATGTCAGATTAAAGCTCTATGCATTGCATATGAAAATTGGCAGGTAATATATTTATGTTCACTGAAAATGAAGTTGCAAATGCACCAAAATATTCATTATTTTCCTGGAAATTTTGTAATTTTTCTTCAAATTCTGGTATCAAACTGAAAAGCAAATAAGGCTGCATATTTCCCACAGTTCACAGGACTGTGTTTGGCCAATGTATTGAAATGCATACAATTGTTTGCCTTAATTTGAGCTTGCGGTAATTTCAGTTTCATTTGGGAACCCTGTTATGGGTTGAAACATTGTATTGGTAAGTTGGCTTTCACCTAGGAAATGCATATTTAACTCATTTAAATCAGTGGTCAAACACACTAAAAATGTTAAATCTGAAGCTACTTTTCATTAATTTCTGGAACAAATTTGGTTTAAGATTTGGTAAACGATTTGACAGTATGTTGCAAATTATCAAATATTTGCAACATTTGGCCTCAGCGTAGCTATCTTACTTCTGAGAAGTAAATGATGTTGCTTTTAAGGAATTCCTGGAATTGGTGATGATTTTTGGCCCTTATGAAATTCATTGTCTTTTTAATTTGAGACAGAGTCTCATTCTGTGCCATGAGTAGAGTGCTGTGGTGTCATAGCTCACAGCAACCTCAAACTCTTAGGATCCAGTGACCCTCTTGCCTCAGCCTTCCAAGTAGCTGCTACTATAGGTGCCTGCCACCTTGCCCAGCTAGCTTTTCTATTTTCAGTAGAGATGGGGTCTTACTCTTGCTCAGGTTGATCTCAATCTACTGAGCTCAGGCTTTCCACCCACCTTGACCTTCCAGAGTGCTAGGAAATTCATAATTTTTTGCATGATGTTATCCGTTTTAAAATTGTGCATCAATTTTCTTGATGTACAATGAATGATACTTCATTAAATGTGAGTTTTGGGTGATGGTTGCATCATTGCCTATTAATTTTACAAGTCTCTCTCTTTTACTTACCATTTCCAGGGCACCATCAGTCACTGTACCAGATATGTTGACAATGGGCAAAAAAAATTACTTTAACATATTTTTTACTGCTTTGTATGAATCTCTTGATTTAGTTGTGTCTTTTAATGGTACTAAAGAAGCCATTTCTTCAGTAACATTATATTTGTCATTAATACCTCTAATAAAAATGGCAAGTTGAGCTATATTTGTAGCATCAATGTTGTTATCCATTGCTAATGCATAAAGCTTAAAATTAGCAGCTTTACTAACCAAACTTCTTTCAATAGAAATTTTCTAATTTCTTCAATTCTCCTGGCTATAGTCTGGTGAAACAAACTGCTTTTAGAAATAACCCCTCTTTTTTCAGGGCAAATGATATCTGCCATGCTTCACATACATTGCTTAATAAACTTACCATCAGTAAATTATTTTGATTATTTTTGGTATTTAATATGCTACAACATAACTAGCTTTTACAATGGAATTTATCCAAGTTGTAACTTTTAACAAAAGTTTTTTTGAGAAGACAGACTTTTTTCAGTTCTGCTATTTTTCCTTAGTACACAGTTCTTCATATGCATAAAATTTAGCAGCATATATTTGCATTTAGTGGCTTGCTTGAATTATAGTCTTTGAAAATTTGCACAAATTCCCTACAAATTAAGCAAGGTGTCTTCCTATTGACTTGACAAGAAGTAGTCACCTGTCCACTTTTCACTGAAGAATCTTTTCTCACCTGTAACTTTTCTTTTAGGGGGGGTTATATTTTCTTTTGGAACATTCTTGGTTTATAAAAATAATAGATAAGGGTCTATATTTACTTTTATTATGAAAAATTAACTGATAGGAAAATAGCAAGCAAGGTTTGGGCCCTTACACATCTCAGCTGGAGATGCAGGGAGAGATGAGTGACCAATTGTAAAGCATGGCGGGAGATGCGTGAGGTGCCACGGGAGTGTGAAAGTACCTTCATCATCAAATAAGAAAGTTACCTGACTTCTAACTAACATGAAACATCCAACATTGCAATGATAAGTTGAAATATTATTGATAATCGCTGCCTTGCCAAGTCTCCATGAGCACATGTAACATCTGATGGTGTCAATTTGACACTCTGTGCTTGAAAAACACACTGGAAGCCTCACACCACTGTAAAATTGAAACCACCAGGCGTACAAATAGCAAGGGCAGATGTATGTTTATTTTATAACACATTGCAACATGACTTTGTCATCTACAGAGTTCATGCTGGAGAATTGAGCAATCGAATTCCACACACACACACACACACACACACACACACAATCAGAAGAAAACTCATAATGTTTTAAGTAAATTTAGGATTTTACTTTGGGCCTCCTTCATAGCCACCTTGGGACAACCCTAAGTAGGTTATATCCAGTGATGCTTTTTATAGGAGGAATTAAAACTGGGAAATTTAAAATATGTATTTACTAATCCATTTAAAATAACAACACTAAAATCTTCATATATTAACACGAATAGAATATGTTTTATGAAACTTGTAGATCTTTCTAATGTTGACATATTTCATTATGAATTGTAAGAAAATTACATTTGTTAAAATCACCCTGTTGAAAAGTCTGTAAGTATTGGGAAGCTTTTAGCATCTCGGTGAAAAATATACTTCTTCAAAATTTGAATTTTTTCTTAAAAGCTGTCAATTGTTTTTTTTTCAAAGTGACAGATTCTCTAATTCATTTTTGAGAGAGTGCCTGCCTGGTGAGTACCCAAATCAGAATAATCATAGCTTCTTAGTCATTCTTTCAATAAAAATCATGTCAATGAAAAAAGCAGATAGTTCATCTCACAAGTCAAACAATGACACAAGTGCTTTTCCTTGAAATAACCACTAGACTTTAGTATGCAGCAGAATTGTTTCATAAAATTGCAAATGCTGTCACAAAGAATATTAAAATCTGTGCATCAAAGTATTGATATATAAATAAAATTGTAATTTTTATGACTTTAATGAGAACATTTTTAAGAGTGGTATTTTCTCCTGCCTGCAGTAAGCAACCTTGAGAAATACATTGACTACTACAACAGTTCAGTGCCAATGTCTTGAGTCATGCTAAGGCTCCAGCAGTTCTTCCTATGATTCCTTTTTCATCATTAGTACAAATGTCAACACAGTGAAAAGGTCAATAATGTCTTAGGATTATTATGAAAACAGTGTTGACCTTGAAGACCACAGGAAAGTATCTTGAGGATACCCAGAGCTCTGTAGACAACACTTTGAGAACACTCTAGAAAGTTCTGTACTTGTCAATGATGCAGAGATAACATTACAAAGACAGGTGGGCCTATTTCTATTAGGAATAAAGATTAATGTCCATGTTTCCTGAGAATTTGGGGCATCACGAGCTTTAGCAGGAAGAACAAAAACTAAATGGCATGTCTTCTTAGTTGGTTTTTGATATAAGATTTGTGTCACAAGTAGTCCAGAAGGAGGGTTTCACTTCAAATATTTGGAGCCTGAGGCAACTGGGTGTGGGTAGAGCACTTCGATGGGTTCAAATCATTCAGTGATGGAACTTTTGCTATTGCCACATACTTAGAAAGATGACTGGAGATAAAAATGTAGACAAAATCATTAACAAATTAATGTAGTACATGTCATACTTTGCTTAAGTCCTTGGATTTTATTTTTCATTGTGTAAAGAGTATTGTTTTTCTTTGGCTAGTTTGAACAAGTTGTTTGCTAAGAATGAGGTGAAATTCTAGTATTTCATAGTTTAAGAGGTATAAACAAGCAAGGAGGTTTTATTTAAAATATTCAGCCATGGCATAAAGGTCTAAAAATGTATGATGTTAATAATTAGGTTTCCTTAGTGCATTTTGCCACATAGGTGACAATTGCTGGGTGGAAGAGGATTTGCATTCAGGGAAAGCATGGTATAAGGTTGAAGGCTTTGAAATCTGTCCCCCAGATTGTCCCCTAATCCATATAATAATTAGTTGAGCATAACACAGATCAGCCTGTGAAGAGAATGATCAAGGCCTGGAGGCTCATACAAACCTCGTTTAAGATTGTATTTCATTAAACAAGTCAGTTATTTGTTAATTTAAAGAAAATTTCAATTCTGTCTCTAGGCTCATCTAAATATATTGGATATTTTTTTCAAGTTATGAGCCTATCATAGCTTATTTTTATACTTGTAAAATAATCATAAATCTCAAACATTTCTCCCTGGGGAAAATGAGATTATAAATGGATGTCTATTGGAATTGATTGACATCCAGAATGAACATTTTGCTGAAGGTTTTGTAATTCAGTCTTTCTAAGATTTCAGATTTTTCTTTCTTTTGACAATTTTGTTCTTCCTTCTAAAGCAATTTTGGAGGGAATGAGACCACATGAAGAGAAGTGGGACAAATATGTTGTAGGAATCAGAACACTGGATTGTGTGGAGTAGGACTTGGATTCTGCTGTCATCTCTGTCTCTAGAGAACATTGTGATTTTAAATAGATTATAGAGAAGCAATAGGAAAATAATTCCCTAATTCAAGATTCACTGGGGACAAGTGGAGGACTGGAAACAGAGCTGAGAGTGGTGTATGTAAACAGTGGGTTCCCTCACTGAAGCATCCTTGGATGGGCCCTGAAAAGCTGAGTAGATGCTGAAGCTGGTTAGAGAAGATCACACATGGTCACTGTCCAGCATATAACCTCAAAATCACTCTTTCCCTCATTTTAATGGCTTATCTTCTTTGACTGTTCTATTAGATGCAAGCTGCTGTGATTTATCATATTTTATTTTATTTTTTTGGAGACAGAGTCTCACTCTTTCACATGCCCTGGAGTGCAGTAGTGCAATCCTAGCTCACTGTAAACTCAAACTCCTAGGTTCAAGTGATCCTCCACTCTCAGCCACCCAAGTAGCTAGGACTATAGGAACATGTCACCATATTTGGCTATTTTTTTTTTTTTTAAGAAATATGAGGCCTTGCTATGTTGGCCAGGCTGATCTTAGATTCCTTGCCTAAAACAATCCTCCTGCCTCTGGCTCACAAAATGCTGGGATTACAGGCATGGGTCATTGCTCTAAGGCAGTGGTTCTCAACCCTTTTTAACACTGAAAATACATTGCAGAGTTAGGAAGATTGGGAACCGCTGTTCTAAGGCCTCAATGTGATATTTTTGATCTATAACAATCTACTTCTTGTGACTCAGAAATAACTTTCATCAGCCCTAGTGAACACAGAACTATCTCAGGTTCTTCTCAGATAATGAGAACTAAAGAGGACATGCCCAGTTCTGCCTCAGTTCAGCAACCAACCCCATCTCCTCTGAAGTCCTAGTGGCCAAAAAATTATGATGGTCCTTGCCTGGCCTCTCCTCTTCCTCACCCCTCTCATCAGGACAGCCATGTGCACCTCTGCACTATTGACACCTATGGGTCCAGCATTGGATGTCTTTCAACTAGGCAACTTTATAGAGATTGAGGGAGGGGCTTTTTGGGAGAATCCTTGGCCCAATGAGTCAGATATTTCTTTTCCTCAGCTAAATATTCTTCTCGGTGTGCCACAAAGAAGGAGGAAGCAGCAGGAAAGATGCCAAGTCAACATGGTCTTGGCATGAAGGGAAGGAGATATCCCTCAGTAATAACACTCCAGGAAGGCCACACATTGGAGCAGTCTCTGCAGGTCAACCTGTGAAGTTGTGTTGGCACTTTCTACATTTGCATCAGGGTTTATTATAGTCTCTAATTTAAATATTCTACCTTCCTTGAAGAGGAGAAAAATGAAAAAGGTGAAACATGTAGTAAGTAAGCACCATTTAATCTTACATAAATGAATTCATCTAACTCTTGTAACAATCCCGAGGGAGAGCTGCTATCATTCCCATGTAAAAATAACAAAATGGTAGTCTGAGAAAGTAATTTTTTGTATTCCTAGTAAGTCTAAATGCAATGCTTTGTATGATTTTTCTTTCTATATCATACTGCTATTCAGTTACTATATTCTCCCCATTTTGCAATCATTGTTCAACTCAGACCTTTCTCTTTTTTTCTGATAGGTCACCTTGTTCTTGGTGTTGCTTTCCATATTCATGACCAGCAGTGTCCTTCCTAGTGTGGGAAGCAATGATGAGAGCTTTTCCTTATGTGTTTTCTCAGTGGAGAAGTCATGAATGGCACCACACACCATGCAGATAATGTGACTAGGCAGATGCTTTCAAAGTGGACATAGCTTATATGTATTTTAGAAAATAATATCCCACATTTTAAAATAATCTAAATGTCATGTTTTCCATGATGCTATTTAACACTTTTATAAGGATCCATGTCCACAACAAGAGTCTATTTCAAACTTATAAGCATTTTCTAATGAGAAACTTTTAAAAGTCCAGATAAAAGCCTGCTATTCAGTAGTTAAAATAATTCAGTGAAATTAACCATGCAAATGCTCAATGAAGCAAATGATTAAAGGAGGAATGAATCAAAATAAAGATTAAAATGGATAAAATTGTATTTTGTCTTTCTCGGTACTGCCTATAGGTCATGATTAAATGGTGGTGGTTCAAAATCACAGAACCAACCTCATCACCCACCAGGTGTGAAAAACAATGTTGATGTGTTTTCTTTGCTTTAGAGTAATAAAGCAGATACCTTTTTCTTTCAATTAAAAGAAAACACTCCATGTATCCTTCTTTAATATTTGCTTTCTTCATAATCACTAAATGTAGCCACTCTTTTGCTTTTAGGATACCCTTTAGTCCTTATCTTACAGATAACTTCAGACATGGATCTGCAGCTAAATGGACACATTTTTGTAGCTAAGACTCCCATTATCTTCTCCAATGGGGGCAATATTTGAATATAGAAAACATAACCATATTTATAAATTTACATTAAAAACACTATATATTCTCATAGTTCTCTCCAGCTTACTGAGCTTCGTAATGTACCAGATTTCATTTTTATCATTATACAATCATGAACGGAAGCTAATATAGGTGTTTTCATCTCCATTTTACAAGTGAGGAATTAAAGATCAAAGAGGTTAAGTGAGTTTCTCAGTCTGCCCAACTAAAGATTTTGAGGCGGTAATACTGAAATCCAGATGGCGGGTTGACATCAAAGGCCAGGTTCTATCCTCTAGACTACAATGCCTCCAACGTGTTGACAAAATGTTCTGTTAGACAAGAACTAACAGAACTGTATTTTCAAGTCATCATTAAATAGCTACTAGGTCCTAACGTTACTGCCAGACGGGGCTGTGCAGATGGGTGAATGAGCTGTGCCCGAGGCCACAGGCAGGTCAGCAGCTACGGATGCCACAGCAAAATAAATGGCTGTTACGAGAGCAGCAGGAACAACTCACCAGGGGAGCACAGTGATATGCTACAGGTCTACCTTGCCGTACTCTATAAGCCTAGGAAAAAACCCTTCTCCCTGGAAGAGTGTTCCTTCACCAAAAATCTACTTAAGACAGAGAGAAGCCATCACTTCTTAATGCAGATACTGGTGTTTGTATGTGTAAAGCAGGAAACAGAAACCACATGTCATGGCTTCAAGAAGACTCCCTGCTCACAATACCCCTGGGAACACAATTAGCCAATGATGGTGTCATTTTTTCCTTTAATTCCCTTCTTACTTCAATAGCTGTTAGTAGGTCCATTGGTCACTGGTAGACTTGTGAGGTTACAGGCTTATTCATACAGAACCAGTGCGTCTGTGAAGACAGAAGCATGAGATCTGGATTGTGCTCTAGTATGAACTCAAAAATTTCTTTCAGCCTAACCACACTCATTTTTCAAGATATCAGGACATTTTAGAGCTGCTTCTAGGACCAAAGAAACTTGAAAAAGGTACCTATTAATTCTTCACTGTGCTAGCATAGTGTACTAGTCAAATTGGTATTCTAAGATCTTCAATCTTCACTTCCTAGCCACCCTCATGGAGGGTCCTCCAAAGTCCTTGGTGGCAACCAGGAGTAAGGAAGGCAGGAAGGCAGTAAGGCACTCCAGGCAGCAAGCTGACACAGTCCCCAGTTTACAAAAGTCATTATTCTCTCTCCCTGAAGTAGTATCACCTGGTAGAGTGCATTATAGTTGCACACTTAATTTATTCACCTTGGTACTTTGTCCTAAGTTTAAATCACAGGGCTGCTATCATTTCTAACACTCTCTGACGCATGCACGATGCTGACAAAATTTTCATTTATGACCCCAGGCTTAGACTATGTAAGCTCAATACTTTGCCTTCTGCCAAGCCTTCTCAAGTTTCATCTCAAGTCCTCCTCTCCAGTGAAGTTCACTGGACCACACACCATTCCCTCTCTAAATATTATGTCCTTTATTTGCCTGTGATTTTATTAAGTTTAGATAAAGGTATAGATAGCATTATTATTTTGGAAGGGGTCTTGCACTTAAGACAACCAGTAGTGATTTTTCTACTGCTGAATACTATGCCGAATCTCTATTCTTTTTGCTTAAATTCCATCTAAGTTCTGGTTTATTTCTTTTTTGAAAGATCCATATTTTTGTCTTTATTTTCACTATCTTGGTTGTGTAATTATAACCAAAGCCAGTTCTTCTAAAGCCATTTATTTAATGTGTTCTATTTCTATTAACCTCAGACACAGATTTTTTTTTTTCAACAAACATAACCATGTAATCATGCCTATACTAGTTTTAAACCACAAATATATATGGGTGACATTTCCCACCAGTTCTATATGTCTTTCTAAATATCTTATCTCCCTATCAAAGAGCACCTGTTCCCCTGATTAGTAAACTTTATAATCTGAACTCCAAGTTCCCTGAAGCGGGCCTCTCATTGCAGATAGGCCTAAGGGAGAGTGACACTGTTACCTTGGCCATATGAGTCTTTGGGTGCAGCACCATGGAATCTGTATCTCCTAAAAGCTACCACATTAAAAAAGACTTTCTTGTGAAATCAGGCTCACCTTTTCAGCCTTTGGGAAAGAACTGTTGGTTTGACTCAGAAAATACTGGGCCTGGTTTCCCAAATTGCCTGTCTTCTTCATATGTTTAGTCAATATTTATGGGCAACAACCATTCGGTAAGGAAATCAAATTGAATACTCAGCCTCATGTGGGACTGCAACAGCAGCTCTGAAGGGAGAGGGCGCGCTACTAAATTTTATCATTTCAGAACTTCCTGGCCGAGTGGATGGAAAAACTGTGACCATTTTAGTTGCTATTTCTCTGGTTCTCTGAGAATCGGCATACACATACATAAAGCTTCTCTCCCACCAATTCTCTTGATGAAATTCTGCCATGGCAAATGCAAATTAAGATCTTTATACATACGGAGCAACCTTTCAGGGTAAAGTAGTAAAAATAGGAGACAGGCTCCACCTTGCCAAATCGAGACATTTAGCAAGTGTTGTGTATGATGAGTGATGAGGCATGCAGGGCACCGGCTCCATCTAACAGGCGTCCTAACCCAACTTAGCATCTGCCCGAGCACAGAGCACAGCCTTTTCTCCCTCCAGGTAAATTACTTCTCATTTCTTTTGGATAAAGGCCCTCTTAAAACTACAAGCCTGCTTATTGTTCCCCCTGTGGTATACTTTTGCCACCTGTTCATTATTTCCACACCAAAATTAAGAGTCCTAAGTTAGGCTCTAACAAAAATAAACTGGCTTAACCCACAGGCCAAGGCATCTGAAGATTTGTGGTGACAGGATATAGATTTTTGAGGAATTTTTCATGGAGATCTATTTCTTGGGAGTTTTCTTCATAAGCAGTTCACATGCTATTTATAGCATGAGAATTGACAGCATATCATATTTCTCTTTCAAGATAAATGTAATAGATGTTTTTTTCTCTCTATAAAAGCCAATTAGAATGTTTCAAGATTAATTTTGAGCTTGTTTTTGACACTTTGGACACATTGTTATTGCCTTTATTTCTAAGTTCAATATCCTCTCCCACCTATGGGTTGAGGAATTGAAGACTGCTCTGTCTGCTTGCAAAGCCTGGGTGATCCTGGCTATTTACACACTGGTTTTCCCACTAGACAGTGGCTCACCAGGGCAGAACTCTTAGTAGGGATTTTTCTTCCTTTCCAGGGCTCTAAATGTGTCTAGGTTATGGTACCTGTGAACCAATCTGAGTATCTTCTTAACTGCAGATGAAGTCCAGGCCTACTAAGAAAAGCTATAAGGAATTAAAGGAGGAGGATTAAGAGTATGTGTGGCTGTGGGGAGTTAAACCAGCTGGTAATAGACAGGGGTCCTCAAACTACAGCCACATGCTTCAGTGTGAATTATATTTGTTTACATTTTGTTTTTTACTTCAAAATAAGATATGTGCAGTGTCCATAGGAATTTGTTCATAGTTTTGTTTTTTTTTTTTTTAAGTATAGCCTGGCCCTCCAACAGTCTGAGGGACAGTAAATTGGCCCCCTGTTTAAAAAGTTTGAGGACACCTGGCCTAGAATTTGGGGTTGTACCAGGGATGCTTATAACCTTCCTCCTTCTCATTAGATGCAGTGAAGAGGAGGTCAGATGAAACATATACATGACAAGTGAACCTTTTACCTCCTTTGTTTAGTGGTGAGGTGTCCAAGACAGACTGCCCATGGGAGGAGCCTTGGGACGCTTTATTTCATCTATCTCTGTTAGCCATCTCCTAATTCCTGTAATTCAGAACGCCCAAATTAATTAATCCATTGGATTCTGCTCCAGAGAAAGGTCTAGCTCCCTATTATCTGTCACCAAGTTTCCTATCAAAAGGGACAAATGAACAAGAAGGAGACAGCACTAAATCCCATTCATTTCCAATAACAATATCCCCATTCCCCGGTAGGGGAACTGACTGGGTGCCCTTTCAGTTTTCGGTTTGAATCTCAAAAATATGTCCGGTTTGTCCCTGAAGGGAGTTTTCCTTTATGGTTGGAGGAAAATCTAAATCTGAAGTCCAGCACCTCAGCCTTTCTCTCTAGCCCATTCCCCTCACCAAGTTGTCTGTAAAGATTCTCATGGAAATGTGCCACTTCCCCTAAAGATATTTCAAACAACCATAGAACTAGTGAATGTGTGCTCATTTTATCAAGGAGGAAACAGATTCAAAGCAAAGGAGGATTTTGCCTGAGGTTTCATAGACAGCTGCAGTTCACGTGCCAGAACTCTAAGCCCAGTTCGCTTCTTGCTATACCATGTTGCTTGATGTGATATCATCTTTCAGTTAGCTGTGGTCATTGCCTCACATATATATTCAAGAATATCCCAAGGAAAGCAAGGCAAACAAGCCTCCAAATCAGCAAAGGCAGGTCTGAGTAGAAAGAAAGTTCATGTCAAGCTTAAGGGAGGGTTCCAATTACCCATCCTTCCACTTTCCCATTCCTATCACTTTTCCTATTGGGGGCAGGGAGAGGATTTCTCATCGGCATCTGTCAAGGTGAGCATAAATTAAATATGTTTAATTTAGATTTTCCTAGGATTTCTTGACTTGCAATCAGCACATCTTTATGCCCTCACCTCTTTAGCTGTTCTCTGTGCAAATCTGAACTAACCAAGACTGCTGAAAATGCCAGAGCCATTTAGTGTTAGGGAATTTCCCAAATTGCTTAAACATTCTTAAACTGACTAATTTAATTGGAGTTGCAAGGCATCAGATAATAATTATATCCTTTGGCTATGTTCTTAGTGGGTTGTACACCTATAATGAAATCCATAATGAGAAGGAAAATAGAAGTGCATTTGGGAAGAAAAACCATTTAATTTCTTTGGAGCAGGTAAAATGTAGCATTCTGAGTAATACTTTAACTTTGATTTTACCTTTAGAGACCTATGATGTGTTTAGTTGTTGGGAATAGACATTACATTAATCGGGACTGAGGAAATTCCCACTGCATCCTAGTTTCACATGGTATTTCTTAAACTGGAAACCCAATTCATTGGTCATTTAAAGTTAAAACTGATACTGACTGCTGATTTTATTTAATTTATTGCCTTCTGGTTTATCCCTGTTGTTTTCGGGCGTCCTATTTGCTATCTCCACTTTCTGGTATTGAAAGGTTATTTTCCACAGGATTTATGCATGTACTTGGACTTATCTTTTTAAGAATGTTCATTGTAACAGACATCCTTGAAAGATAGAGGTATTCTCTCTTTCCATGGCAGAGAGAAGTATAATAATGATAATGTCTTCCTCCAGGGCAAAGGTTGGGTCATTTGCTTACAGCCCCTTTCATGGATTGGGTGTTTTATAACTGTGGAGTTCATCAGGTTTGGTACAAACCTACAGTGTGTGCAGCATATCGTTCTGCATAACCTCAGCCCTCATCCTCCCCATGGGACTTGAGAGATAACAGCAAATGATGAGAAAAAAAAGTTCATGCTACCTCCTGTGCTCCCATTGAGAAAGTCCATTGTGTCTGACCCAGGAGTCTCGTGTCTTCTGAGATCATCTGTGAAACTAGCAGGCTGACCTCTTGGTTTAACAATAGAAAAGCGCAACTAGCATAGACATGAGTGTTACAAAGCCATCATTAATTTAATAAGGTTTTACAATGTGCCATCAATTTGTGAAATCTTTAAATGGGGACATTTTTTCTCTTTTCAACACCAGGAAGACTGGTAAACCTCCTGAAAATTTTTAACTTTTCTTCTTAATGAAATCTTTGTCACCTCTTGCTAAATATTTCTTTGCTTTGACTTCTGGAAAACTCAGGTACAAGTTTTTCTATTAATCAAAAATAGTTCTCTAACGCTGATACACATTGGAGACACTAGAGAAGCTCTACAAATATTGATACTTGGGCTCTCTCTCTAAAAATTTTCAATTTAATATAATTCATCTACAGATTTTTTTTTTTTTTTTTTTGTAGAGACCGAGTCTCATTTTATTGCCCTTGATAGAGTGCCGTGGCTTCACACAGATCACAGCAACCTCCAACTCCTGGGATTAGGCGATTCTCTTGCCTCAGCCTCCCTAGTAGCTGGGACTACAGGCCCCAGCCACAACGCCTGGCGATTTTTTTGTTTTGCAGTTCAGCCGAGGCTGGGTTTGAACCCACCACCTTCAGCATATGTGGCAGGCGCCCTGCTCGCTGAGCCACAGGCACTGCCCTAATCTACAGATTTTTAAGAGCTCACCACCATATGACTAAAATATATGAAGCAATAATTATAAAGCCACTATTTTACAGGATTTTACATTTAGTATTTTAAACTGTCTAGAATTCAGTCCTATTTGCTCTCTCCACTTTCTGGTCTTGTAGAGATGCAACTTTTATTTTTCCAAATAGCCAATTTTTCTAATATTACTTATTAAATCTTCTAACATTTTGACTGTTTTTGTTTTCATCACTGATTTTTTAACCAGTATCCTTACAAATATAAATTCCATTTTTTTTCAGGTTTTAGAGTTTTTCTGTTATTCCATTGGTCTACTTGATTATTCCTTAAGCAATATCACACTATTTAAATTACTGTAGATTTATAGGATGTTATGATAGCCAGGAGGACAATTGCTGCCTCATCGAATCATTCTTACAAATTATTCTTGAGAAATTTTAAAATATGCTCATCTATTTCCATCCTCTGGTGTTTTGTACCATATGCACCCTGTCAATCCCTGTGGTTAAGGAAATATGGTGTCCTGACTGGTGAGAACTGAGTCTTGCATTTACACCATACAGCACCATCTGAGAGCATGTACTCTGAGATCTTAAGGGAGTTTTGGGAGATTAGGATATGGTGTCAGGACTATAGGGCAGAGAAAAATTATGTAAATAGAGTCCTGTTACCTCGCAAGGCAGGAATGACTGTGAAGCATCAAATCCCAGCAAATTCCCACTACATTTTATTTTCTTTTTATAGTACCAGGAACCAATTCAGGAGGTAATCCTAAATGGTAGTGCTCCAAGAAGCTATAGTTATAGAGGAACTGCACATAATAATCATTAAGTTTGTTTTTCAACACTGCATTACCATGGCAGCTGCCTTCAAGGTTGTGCTGAATCAAAAAATTCCTTACTTCTACTTTTTAGTTATTCAGAGCATCCCATTAGTTTATATGAGAAGAGAGAAATTAGGAAGATAAGGAATCTAGGAGGCCTTCATAAACAGGAGAATTCTATTAACTAAATTTAATCAGGCAGGGAGTCTCTTAGAATTAATTTGAAATTTCAAGGTCACAAGTCCTATCAACCTGTCCCCCGTAAAATCACCTTCTCATCAAGCTTACAGATGAGTCGTCAAACCCTGCATCCTACTTGACTGCTTCCTGAGAGTCTGATAGGGATTACATTGAAGATAACTACCGATTTTCCTATCATAGCGCCTTTGTACATGTTTTGCTGCCTGAAAATTTCTTTACCTTCTTTTTTTGCCTTTCTCTCGCTAAACTACAACTCGTGAAATAAATATTTTTCCTGATAATATTTTCTTAGAAATAACTGGATGGCTTAGCCTGACATTAAAAGATTGGGCATAGTTTGGTTAACATTCCTTTACTGTTTTGATCCATCTTCTAAGCCAGGCTATCACCTAAATGTCCTCCCCCGCCCAATTATTTATGGCTGTGTCACCTGCATACATTTCCTATTTGTACAAAGTTTTCAACTCAGATGTAACAAATTTTTCTCTTATTCACTCACTTCTGTTTTACTTGTACCTTGTCCTACTCTAACTATCATTACAGGGACATAAATCTGTGCTGTGGTTATCTCTGTCCTTCTGTCCAAGTTATCACTTCCGTAACAGTACATTATGTTAGTCCAAGGTAAGGGCTAGACTTCACTCATTTTTGAGTTTCCATAGAACTTCCCAGGGAGTAGCAAGAGACACGTTGAGTCATTATGAATATTTTGAGCTAAACAAAATTCAAGAAACATCAAATCTGCATAGACAGAAACAAATGAAGCTCTTTCAGTAACACCAATAATCCGAGTAAGTTTAAACTTGCATGTGTGAATCAGAAAGGATGATGTCAGTCAATTGTATTTCTTGGAAATGAAATAATGGACCATAATACAATCTGTCTCCAAACTTTCGCACCGACCCATGTACTCAATGGCAGTGTTTCTTAAACTTTACCCTTGTAGGAGTAACCCAGTGAGCTTCTTAAAACACACATTCTCCCTCCCTACCAAATTTCTGGTTTAGAAGATCTCAGGTGGAGCCTGAGAATTTGCATTTTTTGTTTTTTTGGTAGAGACAGAGTCTCACTTTATCACCCTTGGTAGAGTGCCATGGCGTTACACAGCTTACAGAAACCTCCATCTACTGGGCTTAGGTGATTCTCTTGCCTCAGCCTCCGGAGTAGCTAGGATTATAGGCGCCCGCCACAACGCCCGGCTATTTTTCTGTTTTGCAGTTTGGCGGGTTTGAACCTGCCACCTTCGGTATATGGGGTCAGCGCCCTACTCACTGAGCCACAGGTGCCACCCGAGAATTTGCATTTTTAATAAGCACAGGTGATGCGGATGTTGCTGGTCTGGGAATCACACTAGGAACACAATTATTCTATAGCAGTGTTTTCAAACCTAGAATCTATTTAGAATCTATTGAAAATGGTTTAAAAAAGACAAAGACTGTCAGGTCTCCACACTTAACTAATTAAATCAAAATCTCTGAGGGCAGCACTTTTCTGATAAAAAGAAAAATAAATCAGCACCCACATCTCTTCAGGAGGTTTTGATGCCCAGCTAGGATTGGAAATCACTGTTCTATACAAGCAGCAGCAGAGTCCTGAACAAGAAAGCAGACTTGCTGGGAAGCTAGGCTAAAACAAATGTCACGACCTAGTGAGGCAGTGTGAGTTAGGGAATGCATCTCACATTTTAATGTGTTTACAGATGGAACACAGATGGTCGGTGTGGGATGGTATCTGAGATGCTGCTGGCCTAACAAGCTCCCAGGTGATTCCTACCTATGAACCCCACTCGAACTCACAAAGAGTTTGGGTATCCATGAAGAAACGAGATGAGGGCAAGTACGAGATGAGAAAGACAGAAAGTGAAACACGGCTGGAGAGTCTATATCCAGCAATCCTTTAAAAATTCAGAAAGAAGGAGGAAGGGGAAGTGCTGGGAGATTCACCTGAGGGGAAAGTTACTTGAAAGCTGTAAGTTTAGAGCTCAAAGTGAATTTTTCGAGAAAACCTCCAGTCTTGACAGGACTGGCCCAGACTAAGTATGCAGTTTCTATCTGACTGAGAAGGCCGCATGTGGACAGACAGGCGAATGCAGCTTTCAGAGGTGCATCCTAACAGAATCTAAGAGAGACTTTATTTAATATTTCTGCGTCTTCTTAGCTGCCTTAGTTAAGAAGTCAACTTCCATCAGAAAAAAATAGAATTTTGCTTTATTCCTAGTAGTTGGCATTAAATGAGTCTTTCAGAATGTGTTTGAAGGCCATGTTGATGAGCAGAGATTGTCTATGCAGCAGGTGCTCCAGATTAATTTAATCATTTAACCGCACACCCTGAACATATTTCAGCTTTCTTAGTCAGGTTGACTTTTATCTGCAAAGCACCTATCTGAAGGTGTGTTATAGTGGATGTCTAATTGATGATGCCTGTCGGATTTTATGCTCTATAAATGCTGGGTATGTTTTCCCCAAGTATGCTCCTCCCTGATCCATTTCTCCAAAGTAAGCATTTGGAAGTTAACTCTTTAGGGATTCTAGGATGGATGCACTTTCTCACTAATTTTAGAACTTGTGGTCATGGCAGAGAGGAGTGTTATGATCCCGACTCATTGTGTACCCATTATGCCCAGACAACTCGCCCAGAAGGAATAAGGGAATGGGGTTAGAGAGGCTCTACCCATAGATTCAGAGCCCAGACTGCTGCCCACGGCTGTCTTCCCTATTTATTCTCTCATATCGGAAGAGTGTATGTGTCATTGTGTGTGTGAGTGTGCACATGTGGGTGTGTGCATGCGTGTGTGAGTGTGAGTGCACCTCCCCGTGGGCATGCATGCGCTCACTCCCTATAGTGATCTGAATGAGGACCCTCAAGAAGATGTGTCCACATCTTGAAGGGTCTTTGCAAAAATAATTAATTAATTTAAGGATCTTGAGAAGAAATCATTTGGATTATCCAGGTGGACCCTAATTCCAATGCTAAGCATCCTTACAAGACACAAAAGAAGAAAAGATACACAAAGGAGGTCAGAGTGATACAGCCACAAGCCAAGGAAGTCCAGAAGCACCAGAAGCTGGAAAAGGCAAGAACAGAATCTCCCTTGGAGCCTCTGGAGGAAGATGGTCTTGTGGAAACCTTGACTCTGCATTTCTGCCCTCCAGAATTATGGCAGAATAAATTCCTGTTTTATTTAAGTCACCCAGTTTGTGGTAATTTGTTATAGTCTCCCCGGAAAAGAAATATACTACCCAACTGCACTGGAGCGAGAGGGAGAGGAGGAAAAACAACAACAAGAAAAAGTTCTCAGGCCCTCCTAAAGATCATTCTTGTTAAACTGTATTTCTATGCATTTCTTGGGACCTTGTAAGGGGACTTCTGCAGACAACAGTTCTCAACAGTAATCAGTGTCTTTGTTTTCTGCCTGAACCTCGAGTCTAAACGCAGCCTGGTGGTGGCTGAAGCCCAGGAATTTTCTATGTTGGTGGAGAGTTGCCTGTGTGTGTCTAGGGTCACAGCTGAAGTCTATAAATTTAAAAAATCCTGCTGACTAAACAAAAGGCTGAGCATTTCAAAGAACAATCTTAGGGAATCTCTGAACACTGTCATTTTTTCCTCATAAAATAGACATATAGAAATGTATCAGATCTTCTGGAGGAATCCACAACCCCCAGGTTTTTCTAATAGTCTGGATGATATGACCAGAATTAACATAAAACCTCTTCTGATTAGTATTCAATCTTACCATGGAATAATTCATTTTTTTTCCTCTTAAAATATTATCAAGAGTTAATAAAAAGTAGAAAATGACTCAGGTTTAGCCCATTTTTTTTCTGGCCCTATTATTCCACTCCAAACCTACCTCTTTTCCACATGTTAACTGAGGTCAATAAGAGATTCTCTATTTCTGCTCCTTCTTGGCTCTGAGGCAGGTGCATCCTACTTAGGAGCAATCTGAGATTAAATGACTCACCCAGTTATACAACACGACTCCTTTTGTTGTCTTGACTATTGGCACTTATTTAGTGCTAAATTTTAAAAAGGAGAAGAACATGCTAGCTGTTAAGAATGATATGTAATAACTTAAAAGGAGAAAAAGAAGAAAAACAGAGTGAAATTATGAATGGTGGAGAACCCTGAAAGGATATTTTAGCCTTTGGTAGCCAGGAGTCCTTATTAGAAGGAAGATAACTTAAGTGTCTCAAGCAGAATTTAAAGCAAAGAATGAAAATTGGCAACTTCTGGGGCCAGGTCTGACCTCCAGATGTACTTAAAAAAATTCACAGTGTTAAAAAAAATCAGTGTTTTCACATAAATATAAGAATTTTCTTTTCTCTTGAAAAAATTTGGGATATTCTGTACCATTGGGCCTCTATTCCCACATTGCCAGAAACTGGATTTTGGAATCCGCTGCCACCTAGGGGGTGTTATGTGAAGCCCTCTCTGTAATCTAGCTGCCAATTTCACTAAAGCTTGATGTAGTTAAGTTGGGAAGGTGCATTTGGACGGGGTGGAAGGATTAGTTGAGTCCTTGAACAAGAAGATGAGTTAAAACATCTTAAAAGAGGGATACTAGTATCAGAGTTCTATTTCTCAAACATGGGTGGGAGTTCTAAAATTAATGTTATTTGTAATTACCCCTCTCTTAGCCATATTCCCATACTCTAATCCAGAGGTTTCCAGCCTTTTTCTTTTTTTCATTCTGCTGCACATTGGAAGAATAAAAGTTGTCCTGGGCCACACCATAAATATACAAAACTAATGAGAGCTGATGAGCAAAAGGAAGGTGTCAATGTACTTTTTACTTTATCCGACACCACAGGTAAGCAAAGAGGAATCCTCACAAAATCAGTATGCCGCCCACAGGCCTCAGCTTGGACACCCCTGCAACGTAATTTGGTGTTAGACCTCAGGTAAGTTAGTAATATTCCTGTATATTTAGTCCTTCATACATAAAATAGGAATAATTAGAGTAACTACCTCCTGGGGTTTTTGTAAAGATTGAATAACAAAATGTATGGCAACTGCATGGAACAAACTTCGGAACTGCCTGGGATGTAACAAGCACTGAAGTGTTAGCTGTTGTTACGACTGATATTATTTTAAAGGTGCTATTACCTGTTATTAGTAACTATGGAAATTGGAGGGTTCATTCCAACAAACAAGATGCTTAGGCAACCAGTATGGTTGGAAATAATAGGAAAGTTAGTTACCACGATACTGTGCTAGCCCTTGAAAAAAGTGTAAAGCGTTTAAAGGAATTGCTTGCTAAACTCCTGTCGGCTTCGGTAAAAAATTATGTTCCATTTTCACAGCATGAAAGACACCATTAAGGCAAGAAAAGTGCACTTGGAAGTTAGAAGAGTGTAAATGTCTGAAAGGTTGAGAAATGAGGTTAACCCTTCATTGAGTAGTGCTCTTGTGACTGACGGGATAAATTCTTCAGTTAAGAAGAATTATTATGACTATGGAAGGAAATAACAGC
Organism: Perodicticus potto; assembly: GCA_963574655.1. NCBI lineage: Eukaryota > Metazoa > Chordata > Mammalia > Primates > Lorisidae > Perodicticus > Perodicticus potto. The sequence continues at coordinate 13,788 of CAUYRH010080440.1, read as the reverse complement.
AGTATCTTCTTGTTTGTTTTCTGCTTATGTTTTGTCTCCAAGTTCATTTTATTCTCAAATATATCTTGTTTTCTTAGTCAATCTGCTTTTTGGTATGATTGTTCTTAATATATTCAGTTTACCCAATTAAGTCTAGTTTTGTGGTTACTTTTGATATCCTAAGGTGAAGACCTCCATAGGATCTGATTACTTTTTTCTATTGAAAACAAGATGTTTCACAGACAGAAGCTCTAGATCACAACTCATTCCAAAGCTGTCTCATTATTTTTAACGAGCAATTCCATTATTTTTTATTCTTCTCAGAGTGGGACGTAATCTTGTCAAAGAGAGAAGCTTGTTAAAATTTGGTAGTCAGAAACACAGGACTTGCAATCAAATTTAGCAGTACTGATTATTAAATTGAAAGGCACATTTTCAAGTCCAGGTTTATGTGAGCTTTCCAAAGGTGAAGATATAAGGGGCATGTTTGTATGTAAAGAATAATTAAATATGTTTTGATTTAATGTAATTTGTATATTTGTATCTTTGAGATTCCTATGAAAGTGAATAATTTTTAGCAAACATTTTCAGTGTGAGTCCATTGAACTGGTCAAAATCTTTTAATTGCAAAATCTTTGGCCAAATCATCTGATAAATCGAAGATTTTGTCTGGGGCTTTAAGAACCCGTGTTAACCCTGTGAGCTTTGTGATGTATCTGCTGTTAAAATTTAGATAAGGCAATGAATTTGTCCACTTTTTTTTTTTTTTGAACAAGATCAATGGAATGAGTTGAAAGAAAGGAGGACAAATATTTGTAGTGGAGGGAAAAGAGTGATTTGTAGAAAATAAAAGATGAGAGAGAAAGGGGAAATAAAGTCCACATACATTACTGCTCATTGATATTATAAAGAAACGATTTTGCAGCAATATCTGCAAACACATAACCTTCAAAGAAGGAAAGATGAACCTTACGTGTGTATACTAGAAAGGAAGCAGGGAATCACCTGCTTTCAGATCAGCATTTTACTTATTTGTGCAGTATTTATTGAGCAATTTTATACACAACAGTGTTGTGTAGAATGGTAAGAATATGTAGCAAATCGGACTACAGAGTGGGTGCGTGAATGTGTGTGTGTGTGTTGGTGGTAGTGGGGTATACTGTAGAAGAATAAGCAGATGAGCCAGTAGACAAATACAGTAGAGATGAAAGGCACACAGGCCATCTCAGGACACCTTTATTTTACTGCTACTTTAAGTAAATAGTATTACCCTGAAAAGGTATTAATTAAAGACTTCAGAATGAAGAGGGTGGTCAAGTTAAAAGAAATTAAAAACTAAAATAAGTAAAAACAAATAAATAACCAAGATCAGCAATGTAAGTATCATTTTTGTCTCAAATTGTTTTGGTAAATCTTGGAAAGCAAGACTTTGCATATGGGAAGATCATAAATCTGAGCCTGCCAGGGTCTGAAGAGCTCCTATTAGTTGCCATGAGGTGGCTCTGCCGTGCTTCAAACCTAAAAGATTAATGGGTAGTTTCGATTCTCTGGTACTGCTTTGTACACCCAGGCCTATACCTCTTAAGATTCAAAAGATATATTACAATAAAAAGTTTATTAGACCATTTGTAATAGAACCACTTCTGCTTCTAGTTCCATGTTCTTACTTTTTTTCCTGTAGTCATTAAAAGACATTTAAAAAGAAATACATTTTTTGTCAGCTATAAACTCAAGCTCAAATAACCAGAAATAGGCATTTTTTCCCCCATGATGTTTCTAAGTGATTGCTTTTCAGTGTACTCCCTCCTAACTCATCATAAGTCAGTTTGATAATTCAGACATTAACTTATTAGACATTAGTTGGTATTTCTTCAATTTTACATCCTTGTTTAAATAAATACAGCTTGTTAGACCTATATACTAATTATTTTCAAAGGTTTTCTTTTTCTCTATAATTTAAAGTTATGAAGTAAAAATAATTTTGTTCTTTCTGCATAGTTTAAGCATAATTCAGTATGACAAGGCAAGGTATAATTATTATTTAATGTATTTGTTTTTGCCAAACAGCGTGTTTCTAAATTTGATCAAATTTCTCTGTGCATAATATGTGAGAACAACACATTAAACTATGCCTTGATCAGATGTATTAATATGTGAAAACATTCCTGAAGCTTTATGGTGTTTTATGAAATTCAAGCACAAAAAAAAATTCAATTCACGCATAACCAGTTTTGGCTTAAGAATCCACACATTTATTTACTTTGTAAATATTCTTTAAACCTGTGTTACATGTAAGACAATATACTGACTGGTACAGTTTATATAAGAGGAATCAAGTTTCATCTTCTTCCCTTAAAGAATTTACAGTCTAATCTATTAATGTGTACTAGAAAATGCTAAATAATGTAAGTATGCAATTTTTTAATTTTTTTTTTGTACAGAAATCCTTTAATTTTCTTTATTTTCACACATTAAAAAATGAAACACACTATACAAATGGTTTTTCATTGCAGATGACACGTGAGTCCATTCAGACTTGCTCTCAAAGTGCTGCCAACATTACAAGTGCTGCCTGGGAGGACAACTGTTAATCAGGCAGCCAATGTATTGATTTAGATGCAGTAGCAAGCAGCCCTCAGCGTGGAAGGTTCAGTTCCCCATAGTTCTTAAGTTAGGTTAAATGGCGCTGGTGTCCATATTTACAGACTTGAAATCTATCGATCCTGAGCAGTTCTGATGTGATTCTGAGACCACATGATGGGAATCCTGGCCTCAGTTTTAAAAAAGGTCCAAATGGCGGCAGGCTGGCTGCTATGAACTTGAGTTGTTTTCATTCTTTCCATCATGAACTATTTGCTACAGGTCACACAGACCCTTCTAGAAGGGTTAAGCCAAGTAGGCGTAGGTGTCCTTTTCACCATCCACTCGCTCCAAATATTCTTTCTCAATTAGAATGTCAATGCATTTCTTGCTCACTGGGACCCGTGGTTTGAACCTGGAGGACAGCTGAGTGAGGACTTCTCCAAGCAACTGCAGGTGTTTCAGAACCTTCTGCATTTTCATGATCCTCACGATGGCCGCCTGAATCAGTACTTTGCGGTCCTCCTCAATATTTTTGTGTGTGGTTTCTTGTTCCTGCTTCTGTTCCGTTTTCATTGGCACATTGATGCTAACCCTTAATTTCTTATTTTTATAACCAAGATATAATTTTATTAAGGTATCTGGCTTTAATTCCACCTCATCGACATTTGCGTTTTCATCCACCAAGACCAACAACTTGGACTTCGATAAAATCTGTAGGACTTGTGCTAAAATGTCCATTTTAATTTGCGCACTGTCCGTCAACAGTTGCACAGTGTAGGCATCTTCCGTGTTGTACTGAAGCAGGATTGCCATCTGGAATGTAGATGCCTGCAAAGTATACCTGTTTTTGAAGCAGTTAGTTACCAACTCCCCTTTAGACAACTGATGCAACCACGTCAGCTTCCTGCCGCTGGGACGGCTGGCGTAGAAGGCTGTGAACCGCTGGTAACTACGTTCCAGCTCCAAGGGCAAGGCAAATGTGCAGGACTGCTGGAAGAGCCAGGATCCAGAGCTGAGAACCTGAATGCTGATGTCCAAGTCTAGTGATTCTGAATTCGTCAGGTGCTTTTTGAATTGCTCATTCAAATCTTTGCTTACACCAATGTCTTGAAACATCTGCTGAATGAGTATAGAGGTATACTCAAAACCATAAGTTTGCTTCAGCTTGGATATCATGCTTGCTTCAGCATCATCGCTCACCCTGTTCTGATGTACCGGCCTATTGGCCAGCATCTTTGCATAGAACTTCTGAAACATGTCCTTGTCCTCTGTGTACTTGAAGACAACCATCACTTGATTGAGTGTGTCTTCCAGCTCTGCCTCTTCTGGGTTTTTGGACTTTTCTTCAACAAGGAGTCATAGTAGCGAGCTAGCAGCTCAGGGGACTTGCTGGATGACTGGACCATCTTGGCAACTGCATTGTTGTTTATGAAGCGCCCACAAGCCTTATCAAGAGCAGCCACAAAGCCAGCATCATTATTGAATGCAGACATTACCAGGGCATTGTATTTTTTGTGAACATCCAGCACTGTCTGTACATACATTTTGGGGTCATTTAAAGCAGCTTCTCCACACTTCTCAATGGCTGAAGACCCTGATTATGAATGTGTCTCTAGCAGCTTTTTCAATTCTCCTAGGCCGTCCTGGATTCTGTATACAAGATTATACATGCGCCCCAAGTCTTCATTTTTGTCAGCATCTAATAAATTCTGAAATTCTGTGTGGAAGATTTCCAGGTGTTTTTCAATGAGGACCTGCTCACACTTCCTTGCTAATTCATCCTGTGTGATTTCATGAAGATAACCCTGAACTCTTCGTTGTTCCTCAAGCAGACGAGCCTCTGCCTTTTTCATATATTCAGTAACTGGGTTCTGCTACAAGAATTCAGTACTCTCTCTGGTATAAAATCTCTCCATGTCAGCCAAAAATTGAGATTCAAAGGATTCTTTATACACTGTTAACGTAGGGCCCTTTGCAAATGCATCATCTTCACTCAGCCCCAGTTCCATGTATGACTGTACAACTCTACTAATAAGCCTTGAATTGATGGTTTCACCATTTCTTTCCTTTTCAATCAGTTTTAAAACAGCGTTTGTTACCTGTTTATTCAATGGCCTGAACAGACAATCTCTCCAAGTCACCAACACCAAGGAATAAATTTCATATATTCCTTTTCGTCCTTCGTCACATTCACAGTGAATCCATTGTTTATTGAGGTAGGCACAAATTCCATTCAGCACTTTGCTTGAAAATCGATAATCTTCCCACTGTTGAGCGTAGAACTTTAGTACACCCTCATCCATCAAATCTTCTCCATCCTTGAGAAGATTTGTCAAGTCATTTTTCAAAAATTCCTTAAGCCGTTTGTACAATTCCAGGCCAACAAACTGAGCTCCTCCAGGTGTCTGCCCCGTTTTGGATTTAGAGGGAGGGACCCCAGTTCCTCATGCTTGGTTTGACAGGTGTACTCTAGTACAGTAGTTATAAACATGGGTGTAGAGCTCCATGTATCTGGACTTGGCCATGCTTTATCGGGTGTACACCTGCTGTATGCCAGCTCTGAGGTCATCCCAGATCTGGTCCAGGCCAATCTGTTTCAGGCCGTGTGGGTTCTGGCTCCTGGTTGACGACATTGTGAAGGATGGTCTAAAGTTGTCCAGTGTAGCAATCCTTATTCATAATACAGCTAGTTCTCCATTAGATGAAAATACACAGTACCATTCCAAATGTATTCACAGCAGCTCAGAAAGGGTGTCCTTTAAACATAGAATATGAAATCTCATTACAGGCAAACTCGCAGTTACCTGGTGTCTCAAAAGCTCTGGGGATGACTCTGCCCGGTCACTGGGCCTGGCCTGGGGCGAAACCCCCGTCCCGCCAAGGTGTAGCTGCGTCCCTCTGCCACCGGGGCTGCCCCGCCTGCAGTGTGAAATTTTTAAAGTGTTTAAATTAAATATATATTTGTGTGTGACAGACAAAGTTTATTTATATACATATACACACATATACATGCACATATTTAAATAAAAAATATGTTTGGGGACACGTTAGATAGAAAGAAATGAACTTAAAATATGTATGCATATGTGTGTATAGGTGCATGTGCATGAGTGAAGAAAATAATCAGAGGTTCGTAAGTTTCATTAACACTTACCACCTCAGCTGGCCTTGAGTAATAGATAGGATTTGGAAATGTGCAGATAAAGGATATTTAACTTTGACTTTGTGGAGAGAATGTAAACATATGCATACAGTCCTGGAGCCCTGACAAATTGGGGCTTATTGAGAGTACAATGCAGAGATGTTTGGGTTAAAAAAAAAAAAAAAGGCTATCTGAGGAAACTTAGTGGCAAATAAGTTTAGAAAATAAGTTGGTTCCAGATGTTAAATTTTTGTAATAGAAATTTGAACTTTAGTCTGTAGACAATGGAGTTTTGAGTAGGAAGAAAGGGACAGCATAAAAGTTACACAGGCACTCTCAGCTTTTGTAGTCAAAAGCAGTTGGGTTGGAACTGACACTGGTGTTTAAATTTTCAGTATATTTAGTCTTTTTCCTTAACTGTGCCTGGACTATTGGATCCTACATAGATAACTGCAAAGCACTCATGAAAAGGGAAAAAGATTTGCTGATTCTTGTAACACGGATAACGAGTAAACTGGTTGTCATTCTCCTAGTGTATCCCAGTCCTGTACCATCTGTACCCTGTGTGTGTGTCTGTTATTGAACGGTCTTATTGTGTCTTCCAGAGTGTTAGCGTACACTTACTGGTGCCAGACATTCGCTCTGTCTCTTCCCAGGGAATGTGTGTACCAAGAGGGTCTCAGAGAACTGTCAGACACATAGGTATGAGAAGAGGCTGTGGATAATTTAAAATTCCTTAGTAAACAAAAATTAAAACCACAAAATTCAAATGTGAATTATCATAAGGGATGGGGTAAGGGCCAACTTATTTAGGAAATATTGTCTGATCTTTGCAGCAGGCAGGCATCCTGTGATGCACTGGAGACAGGGAATTATATCTGACTTTTAAAATATCACCCTCACCAACCCAGGCAGGGGGTTTTGTATTGGACCTGGTTATTCTACAGTTAACTTATTTCTGAGTTGGTCAAATATTTGTGATTTGTTCACAAAATAGTCGTCCAAGAACACATCCATTGTTTTATTAAAAATCTTTTATTTGAGAGCTATAAGGCGTTGAATTGTGTCCCCTAAAAATGTTTGCTACCTACCTGTGAATTCACTCTTTTTGGAACTAGAAATTTTGTAGATAAGTAAAAATGACATTACACTGAATTAGGACGGGCTCTACCTCCAATAACTGGCTTTCTCTTTAGGAAAGGGAAACTTTGAGACACACAGATGTACACACACAGAGGGAAGGAGGCCGCATGAAAACAGGGAGAGGTGAAGTGAGGCAGCTACAAGCCAAGTAATGCTGAGTTTTCCCAGCAACCACCACAAGCCAGGAAAGCAGCAGGGGACAGATTCTCCCTCAGAGCGTTCAGAGAGCGCATGGCCCCATCAGCACCTTGACTTCAGACTTCCAGTCTCCAGAACTGAGTGAGAATACATTAATGTGGTTTTAGGCCACCCAGTTTTTGGTACTGACTTATAGCAGCCCTAGGAAGCTGGTACAGGACCCAGGAAATGGGGAAGGGAACAAGTGGACAATATCATGTTTTCTTTCCCACCACAATCTCTTCTTCACGGCGGTGCCTGTGGCTCAAAGGAGTAGAGCACTGGCCCTAGATGCTAAAGGTGGTGGGTTCAAACCCAGCCTGGCCAAAAACTGCAAAAAATAATAAATGGACATTCATATTAAGAGGATTTATAACAAATATACTTAATAATTACGGGCTACATGTACTAACAGGAGACAAGTATGATTTTTTTTCTAAAACTCTTCTTAGATCTTCTGGAAAGGGAGATTTATGGAAACATTATGTCTTACTAAAAAATCAGTGATCACACAGGAGACCTAGTGTCTTCTATAACACCGGTTCTTGGACTTGAGACCAGGTACGCAGGCTAGATCTTGGAGATGAAATACTGGGAAGATTTACTCGGTATCTAGTGTGGCTTGTTCCAGTGTTTCATATAAAGAACAAAGAGTGCTGAAACAGTAGACCTTAATTTGACTCCTAACTTTGCAACTTATTAGAACGTGACCTTTACTTGCTGAGGAAACTCTCTAGACCTCATTGGCAATATGAGGTTTTTTTAAGAGGTGAACTTTAATGTCCCTTTTAGCTTTGTAATTCAGTGACTCAATAGATGAATAATTTTTTAAAAAATGAGTTTTTATAGAAAGAATCTGAGTTATACAATTGGAATTTACAGTTTACTTTCCTGTAAGTTCTGGCTTTCAAATAATTTTAATTAGTTCTTTTTGAATTACGAAGTTGGTTTTATTTATATTTCGTTATAAATGAACTGCAACTTTTACTTTTAGATGATTTTGCTAAGAATAAAAGAAGGACAGGGAAGTAATTTGAATTTCAAATTTCTAGCCCATCAGATAGGAAATGAATATTTAAAGATGAACAATAAAATTAGGCTACAGTTTTGAAAAATATTTCTGCTTGCTAAAATCAGAATTATACAGCCACGACCTTTAAAATAAAAGACAAAGTTTCAGATAAATTCAGGAGTGGTGGTTTATAGTTTCTGGAGAATTTGGTCCTAAATGATATGTACACATTCATCTTTCCTTGCAAGGAACAACAACAACAAAAAAATTCAGGCGATTGTTCTGGAATGCTAAAACAATAATGAATGTCTTCCACTTGTCTGTGTACATACAGATCCTTCCCAAGTTTTATAATCTTTGATACAGCCATGCTTGACTTGGCATTTCAGAACTCTCCAGTATATATGCATCAGAGTATGATTAACTATTGCAATGCCTGGGAAAAACTAGGGGCTGCCGGGTTTTGCTCTCTCTTCGGATCCCATGCTATACTGGGTGGTATATTGGAGTCAGAATCAAGGTATGTGGCATATAAGTTTTCCTTAGCATATTTGGTTTTGCTTGAAAAGTCATAATACACATACACATATGTGGTATCCCTGCCAATTTTGCCACATGTTAGAGCATATGTGTAGATATCATGAAGGCGTCAGTGGGAAGACAACCTGAAGTTTGAATAGAATAGTATTGTAGTGACATAATTATCATATAATTTATATAATAAGCAGAAGAGAGGCCCTATCCTTGGAAGGGTTTAAGCTATACAAGTTCACACTAGCATTTCTCCATCTTAGTAATCTCTCCCCCCTTTACTGCACCCATTTTCAATAGCTAAGTAATTCAGGATCCCTGTTCATTTTAATGTGTATGTTCTATTCTGCCCCACTCCTGACACAACAAAAGTATAAGAGAATAAAGTGGCATTTATAACTCCCTGTGGACTTTCAGCATTTGGACACTCAATAAAGTCTTCATGGTACTTTCCCTGAACGTGAACAGTGGTAAGGTTTTTCTGTTTATTCAAGGTCCTGCTTTCACACTGTGAAAACTTCTACTCAAGGAAATAATAACACAGGAATAGAGATTTCTGATGCATAATGAGCCCAGGGGTTAATAAAGAAGCTGAATTGTCAAGAATTCGGGCTCTCTAGAGCCATCCTACTTGCATGTACCTCCCAGATCTGCTGCTTGCTAGCTGTGTGACCTTCAGCAACTTACTTAATCTCTCTGTATATTGCATGCCATAAAAAGCAGAAGGAAATGCTAAAGGACCTTCCTTTGAGGACTGAGTTTAACACGTTTAAAGTATGTAGAATAGCACGCTTTACATAATAAGTACTTTATAAATCTTAGCTATTATTATTAACGAGAGCTTAAAGATGGTAGCCAGAGAGGCAATTTGGGGAAGCAGCATGAGGGTTCGTCTTTGGTAAACATCACAGGGAGCAATTGTACAAAATTCTACGGTTGAATCTTTGCAGTTTGAATATTTTAAACTTGGGTACCCAGATTGAGATTCTCATGTGGTTGGCCAACCCAGAGCACGAGAAATTGAAGTTTGATTATTCATATCTTTGCATTTACAGCTAATTATTTCCTAGCTTTTCTTTGGTACTCAGGAAGCACATGAAGTCAGATTCTGAAATCTTTTTTCTTCTTCTCACTGAAAAGAAAATTCATAAGAACCATGTAGATAAATGTAAAGCTAGCATAGGCATCATAATGCCTTGGGGGAGGCTCAAGAGTATAATTCAATAGAAAATGATCATTTCATCGTATGTGTAACCACAGGTGAAATCAGGAGGATGGGGAGAAAGACTGGTATAGGACAGACAGAGGACGTACGGGGGCCGCAGAGGGGAGTCTAAAGACCCTGGAAATAGCACAGATCTATAAATTTTTAAGTACCTTATATTACAACATAGTTTTCAAGGGAAAAAATGCATGTTGAAAAAGTATATGTGAACATTGCCACAGTACATTGCACTCCTAGACCCTAACCATCTAAACTCCTATAATCAGGGTAACCAGCCCCAAAGTTAAGGAGGTGGTTGTCCCACTGCTGGAGAGTTTAGGGAGTCTACTAATTTGTGGAAAACCTGCATAATAGCCTGACCTATGCATCCTGCCTATATTTGTGCACCTTCCTTCTCATCTGCACATCACCTCAGCCAGAAGGAAAATGAACCTTTTCTTTGTATGCATCCCTTTTTTCCCCCATATTATCATTTCTTTGCTTGTGATATCACTGTGACTGCTTCAAGAGATAACAGAAGCCTCTTCCCTAGAGGTGAATCTCCTGTGTCTGTTGCAGCTCCCTTAGTTCTGAGTAAAGGTGGAGGTGACTCATGGCTTCTTCAAATCTGTCAAAGAAGGAAGGGCAGCTGTCTTTCAAATGACAGATCTACACCTACATAAACAAATCTCATAGGCAATCTTTCCTATCTCCTGTTTGAGAAATTAGTTTGGAAGTTGGCTAAATAGCAGAGACCCTGACATTCTTATTGTGAGCTACAATTTTTCAAAACATAGTTCTCTGATTCACAGTGATCCCTCAGAGAATGTGTTTGCTCTGGGAGAGGAGACCCAGGCAGATTAAAGGACTAGAGAAATGATGCAACCCAAACACCCTCACTCACAGGCATTACTACGTGGTATTCAGTACATAAAATAGTTTACAGGGGGTGGGGGCTGCAGGGTCTGGGATGGTTATTTCTGTTTCAGTAGCCTAAGTGGAATGGCCTACACTTGTGGTTCTGGCCATGAATGACTGTATGGCACTACACTTGAATATAATAATTAGAGATCTTAGTGCATAGCTGGTCAGGTCAGAAACTGAAATGTGTTTGATGGAGACATACTAACCATCATCATTTGTTCTGAATTTTACGTTAAATCTACTAGTTAGTGGGAACTGCTTTGGGTCTTGGTAGTTTAGAGTTTACTCATCTCTGAACATTTCATCAGAAGGTAGTATGCATCTTACTTGTGTTTCTATTCCTAACACACAGATCAGTGCTAGGCACATAGTAACCATTTAACTTTTTCTTTAATGAATAAAAACATGGATATAAGATTAGTGTTCAATTTATATAAACATGTTAATGAACAGTTTTAAAAGGTGAAAAAGTATGAAAATTCAAACATATTGTGATTTTTCCTATTTTATTTCTATTTCTTTTTTATTAAGTCATAAACATATAGATCATGTATACATTAATGCATTCATGGGGTACAATGTGCTGATTTCATATACAACTCGGAATGTTTACATCGAACTAGTTAATATGTCCCTCACCTCATTTACTTAATTATTGTGTTAAGACATTTATACTCTATACTTAATAGATCAGATATGTACCCTTGCAACATGCACCATAGGTGTGATCCCACCATTCACCCTCCCTCCATCAGACCTCCCCTCTCCCCTCCCATCCCCCCTCCTCCCTTCTTCATCTTGGGCCATAGTTGTGATCTGTCCTTCATATGAAAGTATGAATGATTGTAAATTGGTTTCATAATAGTACTGAGTACAGTGGATACTTTTTCTTTCATTCTTGAGATACTTTACTAAGTAGGATATGTTCCAGCTCCATCCATGTAAACATAAAAGAAGTAAAGTCTCAATCTTTATTAAAGGCTGCATAATATTCCATGGTATACATATACCACAATTTATTAATCCATTTATGGGTCAGTAGGCACTTGGGCTTCCTCCATGACTTAGCAATTATGAATTGGGCTGCAATGAACAATCTGGTGCAAATATCTTTGTTATAAAGTGATTTTTAGTCTTCTTGATATATACCTAGTAGAGGAATTGCAGGATCAAAGAGCAGGTCTACTTTTAGATAGGTATTCTCCATACTTCTTTCCAAAAGGAACATATTAGCTTGTATCCACACCAACAGTGCAGAAGTGTTCCCTTTTATCCACATCCATGCCAACATCTGTATTTTTAGGATTTTTTTATGTGAGCCACTCTTACTGGAGTTAGATGATATTTCAAAGTGGTTTTGCTTTGCATTTCTCTGATGATTAAAGATGATGAGCATTTTTTCATGTGTCTATAGGTCATGCATCTGTCTTCTTCAGAGAAGCTTCTGTTCAAGTCCCTTGCTCACAATGAAATGGGATTACTTATTCTTTTCTTATTAATAAGTTAGAGTTCTCTGTGTATTCTGGTTATTAAACCTTTGTCCAAAGCATAACCTGCAAATATCCTCTCCCATGCTGAGGGAGAGTATATTTACTTTACTTTACTTACTGTGTTCTTGGCTGTGCAGAAGCTTTTTAGTATGATCAGATCCCAGTAATGTATTTTTGGTGTTGTTTCGGTTGCCTGGGGGTCCTCTTCATAAAGTATTCTACCAAGCCAATTTCTTCAAGTATTTCCCCTGCACTGTCTCCAAGAATCTTTATAGTTTCATCTCTTAAGTTTAAATGTTTTATCCAGTGACAGTCAATTTTTGTTAATGGTGAAAGGTGTGGGTCCAGCTTCAGTCTTCTACAAGATGCCAGCCAGTTCACCCAGCACCATTTGTTAAGTAGGGAATCTTTCCCTCAATTTATATTTTTTATGAGCTGATCAAAGACCAAATGATGATAAGTGTCTGGGTTCATGTCTTGGTTCTCTATTCTGTTCCATGCAACTACCTCTCTCTTTTTGTGCCAGTACCATGCTATTTTGATCACTATAGATTTATAGTATAGTCTGAAGTCTGGTAGCATGATTCCTCCTGATTTGTTTTTATTTCTGAGTCATGTCTTGGCTATTCAAGGTTTTTTCAGTTCCATATAAAGAGAAGTACTGTTTTTTTCCCCAGATCTTTAAAGTATGACAGTGGTGCTTTGATAGGGATTGCATTAAATTTGTACATTGATTTGGGTACTATGGACATTTGAAAAATGTTCCTTCTTTCCAGCCATGAGCATGGTCTGTTTTTCCATTTGTTAACATCTTCAGCTATTTCTTTTCTCAGAGTTTCATTATTCTCTTTATAAAGATCTTTCACATCCTTTGTTAAGTAAATTCCCAAATATTTCATCTTCTTTGGCACTACTGTAAAAGGAATACAGTCCTTGACTCTTTCTTCAGCTTGACTATTGTTGATATATATAAAAGCTACTGATTTGTGAATATTGATTTTGTAACCTGAGATGCTTCTGTATTCCTTGATCAATTCTAAGAGTTTTATAGTTGAGTTCCTGGGGTTTTCCAGGTATAAAATTTCACTTTCACTCTGTGAAGAGTGAAATTTTGATCTCCTCTGACCATTTTGGATACCCTGGATTGCCTTCTCTTGACTGATTGCAATGGCTCAGACTTCCATTACAATGTTAAAAAGTAGTGGAGACAATAGGCAACCTTGCCTGGTTCTTGATTGGAGTGGAAATGTTTTCAATTTTCCTCCATTCAATATGTTATTGGCTGTGGGTTTGCTGTAGATGGCCTGTATCAGTTTAAGAAATGTCCCTTATGCCTATTTTCTTAAGTGTTCTGATCATGAAAGGATGCTAGATATTGTCAAAGATTTTTCTACATCTATTGAGAGAATCATATGGTCTTTGTTTTTTAGTTTATGTGATGTATTATAATTATAGAACCAACCTTGAACCCCTGGGATAAAACCCACTTGGTTATGGTGTGTAATTTGTTTGATGTGTTGTTGGATTCTGTTTGCTAGGATCTTAATGAATATTTTTGCATCAATATTCATTAAAGATATTGGTCTATAATTTTCTTTTCTTG
>CAUYRH010080438.1:0-31914 GCA_963574655.1 Perodicticus potto | reverse complement strand
CTGCCAAGGTGGCTCGGCGCCTGTGGCTCAACGGGCTAAGGCGCCAGCCACGTACACCTGAGCTGGCGGGTTCAAATCCAGCCCAGGCCCGCCAAGCAACAATGATGGCTGCAACCAAAAAATGGCCGGGTGTTGTGGCGGGCACCTGTAGTCCCAGCTACTTGGGAGGTGGAGGCAGGAGATTCGCTTGAGCCCAGGAATTGGAGGTTGCTGTGAGCTGTGATGCCACAGCACTCTATTCAGGGTGACAGCTTGAGGCTCTGTCTCAAAAAAATAAAAAAATAAAAAAAAATAAAAACTGCCAAGGTGTTGTGGCAGGTGCCTGTAGTCCCAGCTACTTGGGAGGCTGACGCAAGAGAATCCCTTTAGCCCAGGAGTTTGAGGTTGCTGTGAGCTATGACACCACTCCACTCTACCAAGGGCGACAAAGTGAGACTGTCTCAAAAAAGGAAAGAAAGAGGGCGGCGCCTGTGGCTCAGCGAGTGGGGCGCCGGCCCCATATACTGAAGGTGGTGGGTTCAAACCCGGCCTCAGCCAAACTGCAAAAACAAAAAACTAGCCAGGCATTGTGGCGCGTGCCTGTAGTCCCAGCTACTGGGGAGGCTGAGGCAAGAGAATCGCTAAGCACAGGAGTTGGAGGTTGCTGTGAGCTGTGTGACACCATGGCACTCTACCAAGGGCGATAAAGTGAGACTCTGTCTCTACAAAAAAAAGAAAAAAAAAGAAGAAAGAAAGAGAGAGAGAACTGGTGGTTGAGGAGGAGGCCTCAATGAAAGAATGTCACAGATGCCAAGAAAGAGAGAGAGAACTGGTGGTTGAGGAGGAGGCCTCAATGAAAGAATGTCACAGATGCCCCTGGGCCTCTCCGGGGTATTAGAATGGGTAGCTTTGTCACAGGGAAAGACAGGGACACAGGAAGGAAGCGAGTGTTCTTGTTGGGAGGCAGATGAAGTGTTCAGATTCGGGGGTGGAGCTCCCAGGCCACGTGCCTAGGAGGTTACCCAGGTCAGGAGGTTGGTGAAAACCTTGGAACTGGGGCCTGGAACTCAAGAGAGGACTGTGATCAATGCCTGCCCCTCCCCCCAGTCAGCCTCTGCCCTCATCAGGGGTCCATAAATGAGTGAATCCCCGCACCCCAAGGCCAGGGTTTAGGGAAGAGTAAGTCACTCTGTCCTCATTGCCGCTTCCCCTCCCTACCCCCCAGGTTTCTGACTTGCAGCCAGGAAAGAGTTACGTGTTCCAGGTGCAGGCCATGAACTCAGCAGGTCTGGGGCAGCCATCTCTGCCCACCGATCCTGTGCTCCTGCAGGACAAGCCAGGTAAGCGTGGCTGGGAGTGTTGGAGCTACTGCCAAGCTGTGCCATGGAGCACAGGTGGAGCTCAAGGGGAAGTGAGAGAAGTGTGATGCCATGCTAGGTCCTCACACCTCCCTGGTCGTGAGGGAATGGTCATTGTGCCCCCTTTAGAATGATTTTTTTGGGTTTTTTGAGAGAGAGTCTCAAGCTGTCACCCTGGGTAGAGTGCTCTGGCATCACAGCTCACAGCATCCTCCAACTCTTGGGCTTAAGCGATTCTCTTGCCTCAGCCTCCCAAGTAGCTGGGACTAGAGGCACCCACCACAATGCCCGGCCATTTTTTTGTTGCAGTTGTCATTGTTGTTTTAGCTGGCCCCAGTGGGGATTGAACCCGCCAGCTCAGGTGTATGTGGCTGGTGCCCTACCCACTGAGCTACGGGTGCCACCTTAGAACTGATTTTATTATAGCTCATGCTCAGGTCACACAACAGTATATGATAGCATCACTCAGCTCTCCTAACTATAAAGCCCATTCTCTTTTTATTCTTTTAATTATACATTTATTCAACTAATATTTGGCGATGCCCACATTGCACTGGGCAATGAGAAGTGAATGAGAAGGCAAGCTCACTGCTCTGGTGTGTGGGGTGAGGTGGGGAGCAGAGGGACAGGGAACGAATCAGGAAGGTGAGTTAAGACCGTGACACAGGTTATAAAGGAAATACAACAGGGTGTAGGGTGGGGCAGGGTTATTTGGTTCAGGCAGTCAGGCGGGGCCTCTCGGGGGAGGTGACATTTGACCAGAGAAGGATCCAGAGCATGTAAGGCCTTGGCAGCCATGGCAAGAAGTCAAGTTTATTATCTTATTCAAGTGTGATGGGCAGGCACCGGAAGCTTTAAGCTGGGAGGGCATGGCCTGCTTTATTACGTCTAAATGTCCGGTGCCCTCTGTTGGATCTTGCCCTCAGAAGCCCGGGAGATCGAGGTCGGTGTGGACGAAGAGGGCTTTATCTACTTAGCTTTCGAAGCCCCGGAAGCTCCTGACTCCTCAGAGTTTCAGTGGTCCAAAGACTACAAGGGTCCACCAGACCCACAGAGGGTCAAGATTGAGGATAAAGATAATAAGTAAGTAAGGGGAGAGGAGTAGAAACGGGTGCCACATACTGTCAGAGAAGTTGGCAGAACCCATGAGTGAAACCACAGAGGGGACTCAGGTGGCTGGTGAAGGGCACTGCCTGGTCATCCACGGAGGATGCTGACTGCCCGCTCATCGACGAGGGTGGAGAGTGTGCATTTAAGGGTCTAAACAGGTGCCATTCTTTGGGGGATTCCTCTGCTGCTGCAGCACCTCTGAAGAGATGCTCAGGACTTGGTTTCTAACCTGGATGCCAGACTCTTGCCCTTGCAAGTTCTCTGGACTCGGCTTCCTCTGCTCTTGACTTTGGAGCCTTCATTGTGGGAAGCTGGCCTTTAGGAGGGGGTACAGTGGCCAAGATCGTCCAGTCCCCAGGCCTCCAACACACAAAGCCAAGGAGCTCCTCACAGAGCCTCTACTCTCCTCTCTCCGCCAGGTCCAAGGTCATCCTGAAGGAACCTGGCCTTGAGGACTTGGGCACCTACTCAGTGGTGGTCACCGATGCTGATGAAGACATCTCAGCAAGCCACACGCTGACTGAGGAAGGTAATGCCCACGCCCCCAGCCCCTGCCACCTCCCTAGAGGAACGGTCCCAGACCAAGAGTCCCAAATGCAACACATATAGAGTCCAGCAAGGGCAACAAAAATGAGAAAAGTGACAATTTTCACAGAAATTCGGTGCCCCTCACCCACCCGCTCATTCAGTTAGTCAATCAATAAATATCAGTCGAGCACCTACCATATGCTGGGTATTCTCCTCTGCCCTGAGATGACGTCAGTGAACCCAACGAGCAAAAATCCCTGCCTGGTGGAATTCACATCGTTCTCGTCTTTCTTTCACTTTCCTACTTTTGGTAATGGCAAAGAGGCAAGAATTATTTTGCTTCCTTCTGGACTAAAGTGCCCAGAGTGCGGTACAGACCCTCGGACACTAGGACTGCGTATCTCAGTGGGTTAGCAGTGGGGCTCTGGCATCAGGGGGCATGGAGTGTCCTGGAAGTGGACAATGGCACTCAGCCCCCAGCATCCTATGAGCACTTAGGAGATAATACTGGGTCCGATGCGTAATAGGTGCTTCTCTGGGGTGAGACTTACCCCAGGCCTTGAAGGACAGGGAGAAGACACAATCTTAGGGTGGCCAGCAGGAGCCCCGGCACCTCCCCTGGCACCCCAAGACAAAGGCCCACAGTGCACATCATCAACCCTTATGGAGCTAAGTGACCCCAAGTTGGGGAGGGTCTCTCTTGGGACACTCACTCTGCATGGGACCCTAGGATGGCTCCTGTGGAAACTCCTGGCCTGGCCAATTCACTCTGTCTGGTTTCTTCCTTGCTTCTCCCTTTTGCAGAGCTGGAGAGGCTGAAGAAGTTGAGTCACGAGATCAGAAACCCAGGTAAGCAGTCCCAGCTGCCAGCACCATGCAGCTCCCATGGGGGCCACCAGAGCAGTCTGAGCAGAACCAAGTTAGGCCAAGAGCCAGAAGATAACACAGGAGGCAGAGGATGGGGGAGTCACAGAGCTTGAAGGCCAGAGACCCCGGAAGTCCTGAAAGGAGACGAGCAGCCAGCAGAGAACAGAGGGGCTGCCTGGGAGGGGTGTGGATGGTTTCTTCTTTTTAGAATCATTCTTACTGGCTCCTGGATCATTTGGATTTTGGATCATATAAACCTCACTGCCTGGAGCAGAGAGTCACAAACTTGCATACGTATTAGAACCACCCTGAGAGCTTTTCAAAATCCTGATGCCCGGGCCATGCGCCAGAATCCCCTCTAATGTTTTGAAAGACCTCGAGGATCCATGCCCAGGCAGGCTGTGCAACAGCCTCAGAGCTCTTAGAAGAGGAGAGGCTTCCCTGAGACTAATGAAATTTAGAATGAGCATGCAGACAGCCCTCCTCAGACCCCCAGCCCAGACACAATACTGCAGGCTCTCCAAGCATCTTGTGTGTCAAATGCCAACAGCCTGCGCAAGGAGCGGCTGGTGGGGAGTGGGGAAGGGAGAAGGGGCCACCCACCCCCTTCCCATCCTGTGTTTCCCAGTGATCAAACTCATCTCCGGCTGGAACGTTGACATCCTTGAGAGAGGAGAGGTGCGGCTTTGGCTGGAAGTAGAAAAGTTATCTCCAGCAGCTGAGCTGCATCTAATCTTCAACCAGAAGGAGATCTTCAGCTCCCCGGTAATTGGGCACCCACAAACCCTAAGCCAGTGGTTCTCAACCTTCCTAATGCCACAGCCCTTTAATACAGTTCCTGTGGGTCGCGACCCACAGGTTGAGAACCGCTGCCCTAAGCGATGCTCCCCTGCCCAGGGCTTGGCCTCACCAGGCAGTGATGCTTTACAGGCATCTCCTCCAGGGGGCATTTCAGAAAAGGCTGTGCTCTGTGGCTGTCCAGTGATGGGGGTATGGGGCACCTGGCTTTTGGAACATAGTTGGGGAGGTGGCAGGGACACTGGGCGCTGGCCCATGCAAGGTTCACTCCCACGAACAAAGACTCCCCACATCTCCACCACTTTTGATTACCCCACCAGACATTCTTAAGATGAAAAAAAACCCACATTCATGCTTATAGTTGCCCAAGCCTAGACCCTGACCCTGTGTGGGGGTATAAATACAAATATTTTGGCAATGTTAATATTCGGGGAATGGAGAATTTTTGTTCTGTCGGCCACTTTATGCTCATTCATTCATTCTCCTGTTTGTGTACAGAAAAGCTTCTGATCTTTTTTGCTTCTTAAATTCAAACCATTTCGTTATTTATTAGAGCAGTATCATCAGTGCAACATAATACATGATATTTTATTGTAATGATTTTTATTTCTTCTTTATATTACAATTAGAGTATTATATATATACATATTTTTTTTTTTTTTTGAGACAGAGCCTCAAGCTGTCATCCTGGATAGAGTGCTGTGGCATCACAGCTCACAGCAACCTCCAATTCCTGGGCTCAAGCGAGTCTCCTGCCTCCACCTCCCAAGTAGCTGGGACTACAGGCGCGCACCACAACGCCTGGCCATTTTTTTGGTTGTAGCCGTCATTGTTGTTTGGCGGGCCGGGCTGGATTCGAACCCGCCAGCTCAGGTGTACGTGGCTGGTGCCTTAGCCCATTGAGCCATAGGCGGCGAGCCTGTACTCATTCTTAATAGCCAGCAATATTCTGTTATAGGTAAATAGCAAAATGTATTTAACCACTCCCCTATTGATAAAGATTGGGGCTGTTAACTGTTTTTGGTCGTATTTTTTGCTCATTTTTGTATTGGAGTACTATATCTATTTCTAAGACCCCTTTTGTATTAGAAAGGTAAACCCTTGTGACATGAATTTAAAGTATGTATTTTTTTAGTTTGCCTTTTGACTTGTTTGTTTATTATATATATATATATACATATATATATATAATTTTTTTTGTTTGTTTGTATGTTTGGGTTTTTTTTCTTTTTTTTGAGGCAGAGTCTTGCTCATGCTGGGGCTAGAGTGCTGTTGGCCTCAGCCCAGTTCACAAGAACCTCAAACTCCCTAGCTCAAGCTATCCTCTTGCCTCAACCTCTGGAGTAGCTGGGACTACAGGTGCTTGCCACAACATCTGGCTAATTTTTTGATTTTTTTTAGTAAATACAGGGTCTCGTTCTTGCTCAGGCTGGTCTCAAACTCCTGAGCTTAAGCAGTCCTCCTGCCCCAGCCTCCCAGAGTGTTGGGATTGCAGGCGTGAGCCACCATGCCCAGTCAGCTTATAGTATATTTTTATTTATGAAATGATGAATTTTTTTTTTTCTCCGTGTGGGAATTTGGAGGCTGGCCAGTGGTAGATGTGTCATAAGAGGCAACACTAGACCAGTACTATGATCCCAAGTTTCTTTTTGGCTGCATGATGTTTTTGTGGATGAAATGATGAATTTTTAAAACTCATTTGAACAATTTGAATTTATCAATCTTTCACAGTTTTTAGGCATTAGGAGCTATAAACTGACTCCTTACCTTTTTGACCTCGTCTCTTACTACTCTCCTTCTCACACA
The DNA here is from genome assembly GCA_963574655.1 of Perodicticus potto. Lineage (NCBI taxonomy): Eukaryota > Metazoa > Chordata > Mammalia > Primates > Lorisidae > Perodicticus > Perodicticus potto. Next base: position 25,468 of record CAUYRH010080438.1, on the reverse strand, counting down.
TCCTGTTCTAGCCTCACTGGCCTTTGCTGTTCCTTACATACGAGGCATGTTCTTACCTCAGGGTAAGTTGCATGGGCTGGTCCCTCTCCCTGGAAGACTCTTCTCTTACTCCCATACTTTCTTCAAGTCTTTGCTCAAATGTCAACTTCTTGTTGAGGACATTTCATTTAAAATTGTAACTCACCTGTGACAGATTGTTAGTAGCCCCCCCCAAATTTGTTATCATCTTTTTTATTCTTCGAGTTCAGCTGGACAGTGGCTGTCAGATGTACCAGAAGTGGTATAACTTTTGTATCATTTCAAAAGTAATGGCCTGGCGTGGTGGGAGGCAGAAGTGAGAGGATCACTTGAGGCCAGGAGATCATGATCAACACAGGCAACATAGCAAGACCTTGTCTCTATAAAAAAGTAAAACAGAGGCTCGGCGCCTGTGGCTCAACGGGCTAAGGCACCAGCCACTTACACCTGAGCTGGTGGGTTTGAATCCAGCCTGGGCCCGCCAATCAACAATGATGGCTGCAACCAAAAAATGGCCGGGCGTTGTGGCAGGTGCCCAGCTACTTGAGAGGCAGAGGCAGGAGACTCGCCTTGAGCCCAGTATTTGGTGTTTGGTGTGAGCTCTGATGCCACAGAAATCTATCCAGGGTGACCGCTTGTGGCTCTTTCTCAAAAAAAAAAAAAAAAAAAAAAAAAAAAAAGTAAAACAGAAATTGTCCAGGCATCATGGCATGCACCTATAGGTCTAACTACTTGGGAGGCTGAGGTGGGAGGATCACTTGAACCCAGGAGTTTGAGGCTGCTGTGAGCTATGATTGTGCCACTGCACTCTAGCCTGGACTACAGAGTGAGATTTTTGTCTCAAGAGAAAAAAAAGGGGGAAAGAGAAGACAAGACTTGCCTTGGAGTGCATTTTTCTCACTTTGCTGTGTGGGAAATTATGACAGCTGGAGCAAACTTTGAATCACAGACAAAGGGTAACAAGAGTTTCCTGCCCAGCGTGTGCCTTTGATGATGTTACCAAGGAGAGCCTGCTGGATCGGGATTGTTATGTAGCAGAGAAATGAACTTTGGTCTCGTTAAACACTTAATTTTGGACTTGTCACAGTAGCTTAGCCTATTGCTTACCCTTTACCCCTACCTGACCTTCTTGTTTCTCCCTTTGTTCCTTATTTTGTTTGTCCATAGCACTATGTAACATATTTACTGTGTTAACACTTACTAGTCTGCTCTCACAAGCCAGCATGACAAGGGAGAGTTCCTCTTGTGACCTGGTGCGAGGAGGGAGACTTGACCTGAGTGGCCATGGTGGGAATGAAGAAATAAAGCCGAGAAAGACAGGGAGAGGCAAAGAAAAGCAGGAGTCGAGAGAGAGGATGGCGTCGGGAGGACTGACACAGCTGATGGTTGCAGCCAGCTTGTGAACCGTAGAAACAGCTTTATTTATACAGGGTCTTAACAAGGTTGCATAAATCTTAACAGAGGGGGTAGAGATCAACCTTAAAGAGGAAAAATTCCGATAACAAGGAAAGTATGCATGGGCTACATGACTTCTGGCAGGTGGAAAGAATGTTGTTAAAAGAGGAAAAGTGATTGGGGGTCACTCCCCGAGCGTTTCCCAGGCTGTGGGGGTCCTGCCACCCACAGCCCACTCCCCACAGTCTGCCCTTCTAGAAAATAAGCCCCACGAGACTAAACGTATGGTAAATGGAAATGCTCAATAAATACATGGACTGTGAGAAACCTCTCAGTCATACTACAAAGGCATTTTTCCATTTCTCTCCAAGAATATTACGTTTTTTTTTTTTTTTTTTTTTTTTGAGATAGAGTCTCACTATGTCACCCTCAGTAGAGTGCTGTGGTGTCACAGCTCACAGCAACCTCAGACTCTTGGGCTCAAGTGATTTTCTTGCCTCAGCCTCCCAAGTAGCTGGGACTATAGGTGCTTATCACAACACCTGGCTATTTTGTCGTTGTTGTTGTTGCAGTTGTCATTGTTGGATAGCTGGCCTGGGCTGGGTTTCAACCTGCCAACTTCAGTGTACGTGGCTGGCGCTGTAAACACTGTGCTATGGGCACCAAGTCACGATTTTTTTTTTTTTAAATATTTAAACCTCTGGCTGGCACAGTGGCATACACCTGTAGTCCTAACACTCTGGGAGGCCAGGGAGGGTGAATTTCTTGAGCTCAGGAGTTGGAGACAAGTTGAGCAAGAGTGGGACCCCGTCTCTACTAAAAATAGAAAAAACTAGCTGGGTATCCTGATGGGCACCTGTAGTCCCAGCTACTTGGGAGGCTGAGGCAGGAGAATTGCATGAACCCATGAGTTTGAGATTGCCGTGAACTTTGATACCATCACACTCTAGCCTGAGTCAACAGAGCGAGATTCTGTCTCAAAAAAAAAAAAAACGTATTTTTTTCTTTTTTGGCTGGGGCTAAGTTTGAACCCACCACCTCTGGCATATGGGGCCAGTGCCCTACTCTTTGAGCCACAGGCACCGCCCACAAAAAAAATGATTTTTTCACCCTTGATATATTTGGGATTTATTTTAGGATGGAGTCTGAAGAATGGAATAAGGTTTATTTTGTTTTCAGGTATTGTCCTGACACTCTCTGTATCAATACCTTTTTAGAATTTAACAGACAATGTCTTATTATTAACTGGTACAATGATGTAAAAATAAGAAATGTCTTGAGTTCAAAGTTACATGACTGCAACTACCACCCAGCTGGAGAGGAACACAGGAGACCAAGCTCTCCTAAGCAGACGTAAGACAAGACCCAATGACCTGCTACAAGTATCTGTGGGACTAGAGACTAGTCTAACCCACTGAAGCTACCAAAATGGACATGTGTCGCTTGAGTCCCAGTGAGTTGCTGTACCACTGCTCCTGCCATCACCCATGTTGCACAGCTGCCCAGGGACCTAAGACCCACCCATAATCTGTCCTACCACTCCCACTACTAGTTTCTGAGCAAGCCACCTGCAAGCCAAATAATTGGTCCTTCAAGACCCACAACAGGGTTGCGAATGTAAACTGCTTTGAGGCCTACAAAACAGGTATATTTAATCTACTGCTGTTATCACCAGAGCCCAAAGATTGGCTCAGTTGGCATTTAAGTCCCCAGCAAAACTTTCCTGGCTCGGCACCTGTAGCTTAGTGGTTAGGTAACCAGCCACATACAGTAAAACTGTTGGGTTCGAACCCAGCCCCAGGGCCTGCCAAACAACAATGACAATAACAAAAAAAAAGCTGGGCATTGTGGTGGGGGGCTATAGTCCCAGCTACTAGGGAGACTGAGGCAAGAGAATTGCTTAAGTCTAAGAGTTTGAGGTTGCTGTGAGCTGTGACGCCATGGCACTGTATCGAGGGCAACATAGTAAGACCTTGTCTTAAAACAAACAAACAAAACTTTCCCACAGCCTCAACTAATAAATAACTGTACCCTAACTCACTAAGAAAATCACACATACCACTGACCCTGCATATTGCCAAAGATATCGTCGAACAATCACACTACCACAGGCACCCCAAATCAAAGCCAAACAACATGTCTTCTGGAGAGAATTCTCCTCTATGAAAGCAATTTCAAAAACGTAGAAGTGACTGCTAGTCCAGACACACAGGTATCAACAGAAGGACACAAGAAACATGAAAAAGCAAGGAAATATGACAGTAACAAGGGACTACAACAATTGTCCAGGAACAGATCCCAACAAAAAGAGCTGAAAATGCCAGATAAAGAATTCAAAATATTAATTTTAAAGATGCCTAATAAGATGCAATAGAAATCTGAAAACCAATACAAAGAAATCAGAAAATCCAGTCAGGATATGAATGACATTTGTATCAAGGAGATATATATCTCTTCAAAACCCTACAAATTAGAAATTCTGGAACTGAAAAGTTGATTGAAGGAAATACAAAATACAGTAGAATCTCTTTAAGTTGATTACCCAAGGGACTGTAATAAACTTGTCTGCATATGGAGGCAGTCAACATAAGGCACTGGGGCTATTGTATTGATACCTGCATGTGGTGCATGTCCAATCTATGACTGTTCGGTCAATTTATTGAGGTGGTCAATGTAGGAAGGTGGTCAGCTATGGAGATTCTACTGTACATTTGAAAGCTTTAATAATAGACTAGACCAAGTAGAAGAAAGAATGTCAGAACTTGCAGACAGATCTGTTGAGACCTGGTGCATAGAGAAAAAGCAGTGCTAAGAGGGAAGCTTATAGCATTAAATGCCTTCAGTCAGACAATACAAGAAAAAGGATCAAGGAGGGTGAACAAAGCCTTCTGTTTTGGATTACATGAAATGACTAAATTTGCAGATTATCAGTATTCACAAGGGAGTACAGAAAACAAAAAGTTAGAAAGCCTATTTAAGGAAAGAAACAATGAAAACTTTCCAAGTCTAGCAAGAGAATTAAACATCCAGATACAGGGGCCCTCCAATCATTAGGCAAGGACATTGCAAAAAGGGCTTTACCATGGCATCTTATATTCAGAATGTCTTAAGTCAAAGTGACAGAAAGAATTTTATGTTTTAAAAAAAAGAGTGAACAAGGGCAGCACCTGTGGCTCAGTGGATAGGATGCTGGCCCCATATACCTAGGGTGGCGGGTTCGAACCTGGACCTTGCCAAACTGCAACAAAAAATAGCTGGGTGTTGTGGCGAGTGCCTGTGGTCCCAGCTACTCGGGAGGGCGAGGCAAGAGAATCGCCTAAGCCCAGGAGTGGGAGGTTGCTGTGAGTTGTGACACCATGGCTCTCTACCAAGGGTGATAAAGTGAGACTCTGTCTCTAAAAAGAAAAAAAAAAAAAAAGAGTAAACATCTAGTTATCTATAAAGGAAACATTGTCAAACTAACAGTAGACTTCTCAGCAGAAACCTTTCAGACCAGAAGAGAATGGGATGGTATTGTCAAAGCGCTGAAAGAAAAATAAAATCCTGTCTGCCAACAATTCAATATCTTTCCAGAATATGAAGGAGATAGAAAGTCTTTCCCAGATAAGCAAACACTGAGGGAATTCATCACCAGTAAACCAGCCTATAGGAAATGCTCAAAGGGGTATTAAATGAAAGGTTGATATTCACCCTCAGAAAAACACATGAAAATACAATCTCACAGGTCTTTTAAAACAATTACACAAAGGAGAAATAGAACGGAATCTAATGGCAACATGACAGAATTTCATAAAACCACAAGAGTAAAGGAGACAAAAAATTTATAAAACAACTAGAAAACAATGAACAGTATGACATGAATAAAGGACATCTCACATGGCGACATTAATCTCGAACATAAATGGGTGAAATGCTCCACTTAAAAGATAGATTGGCAGAATGGATTTTAAAATTTTGATGCAACTATATGTTACTTACAAGAAACTCTCTTTATCCCTGAAGACACAAACTAAAAGTAAGGTATGAAAAAAGGTATTTCATCCAAGTGGAAACCAAAAGCGAGCAGGAGAGCAGGGGCTGCTGTAGTTATATCAGATAAACAGACTAAGTAAAAACCCATTTAACGAAAGACAAGTCTTTCTTTAATGTAAAGGGGTCAGTTCAGCAAGTGTATATAATGATCCTAAATACATATACACCTAACATCAGAGTAGCTGATTTACAAAACACATATTACTAGACCTAAAGAAAGAGCCAACCACTCAACACATCATCCAGACAAAATAGAAACATTGGATATGCTTTGGACGTTAGACGAAATGGACTTAACAAACATTTACAGAACATTCTGCCCAGCAGCTACTGAATGATATACATGCTTTTTATCAGGGCATGGATATCGGACATTCTCCAAGATAGACTACACATTAGGTTACAAAACAAGTCTTAAAAAATTTTAAAAAATCAAAATCATATCAAGCATTTTCTCAGACCACAATGGAATAAAGCTAGAAATCAACATGAAGAGAAACTTTAGAAACTACACAAGCACATTGGAATTAAACAGCATGCTCCAGAACGGATCACTCGGTCACCGAAGAAATTAAGAGAGAAATTAAAAATGTTTTTTAAACAAATGAAAATAAAAACACAACATGCCAAAAACCTGGTGCATAGAGAAAAGAAGGAATCTAAGAGGGAAGCTTATAGCATTAAATGCCTGAGTCAAAAAAGTAGAAATATCACAAGTTGTATTGCTATCTTAAGGAAGTAGAAAAAGAAGAATAAACCAACCCAATGTTAGCAGAAGAAGAGAAATAATGATCAGAGTAGACCTAAAAGAAAGAGAGATGAAAAAAAAATGGGGCTCAATGAAATAAAAAGCTGATTCTTCTAAAAAGTAACCCCAAATTGATGGGCGGTGCCTGTGGCTCAGTGAGTAGGGCGCTGGCCCCATTTACCGAGGATGGTGGGTTCAAACACGGCCCCGGCTGAACTGCAACAGCAACAAAAAAATAGCCGGATGTTGTGGCAGGTGTCTGTAATCCCAGCTACTTGGGAGGCTGAGGCAAGAGAATCTACCTCATTAATGATGCCATGGCACTCTACTGAGGGTGGTAAAGTGAGACATTGTCTCTACAAAAAAAAAAAAAAAAAGAAAAAAACAAACCCAAATTGATAACCTGCTAGGTAGATAAAGAAAATAAGTGAGATCTAAATAAAACCAAAAATGAAAAAAAGGAAACATTACAGTGTATACCACAGAAATACAAAAGATCATCAGAGACCATTATGAACAACTGTACACTTGCAAACTGGAAATCCTGGAGGAAATGGATAAATTCTTAGAAATATAAAATTTCCTGAGTTAGAAGTAGGAAGAAATAGAACTCCTAATCAGACCATTAATGGGGAGCAAGATTGAATCAGAAGTAAAAAAATCTCTTCCCTCCAAGATATCACAGGATTAGATGGATTCATAGCTGAATTGTAGCAAACATACAAAGAAAAATTAATACCAATTTTAAGAAAACTGTAAACCAGTGTCCCTGCTGAACATAGACATAAAAATCCTGAACAGAATAATAGTATGATTCCAAGCAACTCTCTAACATTCTGGAAAAGGCAAAACTATGGAGACATGGGTGGCGCCTGTGGCTCAAAGACGCCGGCCCCATTTGCCCCGGCCAAAAACTGCAAAAACAAAACAAACAAACAAAAAAAAACTATGGAGACAATCAGAAGATTAGTGGTTGGCAAGAGTCTTAGGAGGGCAAGGATGGTTAGGCAGAGCATGAGATTTTTAGGGCAATGAAACCATTGTGTATGAACTATAATCATGGCATATATTTGCTAAAACAGAGAGAATCTACGACACCAACAGTGATCCCTAGTGTACATTATGGACTTTGGGTGACGACAGTGTGTCAGTGTTGGTTCATTGATTGTAAAAGTGTACAGCTTTGGTGGGGAAGGCTGTGTGGAGACGGGGCGTATATGCCCCCTGCATAAAACTGGTTTAAAGATAAAATCTATATTAAGAATATTGTTATGGTAGTGTAAAATAGCACAATCACTTTGGAAACCATTTCTTACAAAGTCACATACCCATATCTTCTCTCATCCTGCAACTTTACTTGCAGGTATTTACCTAAGAGAAATGAAATTATAACTTTGCAAATGACTTATATGCAAAATTTATAAATAATTTTTGTTCATAATACCTCTGTATTGAAAAAAACCCAAATACTAGTCAACATTATCCTGTGGTCCCTCTGTCCTTTGTTCTAGTAATTTCATATGACTTAAAGTCCATGGCACTAAATCTCTCTTCATTTGGGTCTAGATTTAGGTTCTTTTTTTTTTTTTTTTTTTTGTAGAGACAGAGTCTCACTCTATTGCCCTTGGAAGACTGCCGTGGCATCACACAGCTCACAGCAACCTCCAACTCCTGGGCTTAGGCGATTCTCTTGCCTCAGTCTCCCGAGTAGCTGGGACTACAGACACCTGCCACAATGCCCGGCTATTTCTTTGTTGCAGTTTGGCTGGGGTCAGGTTTGAACCCACCACCCTCGGTATATGGGGCCGGCGCCCTATTCACTGAGCCATTGGTGCCGCCCCAGGTTCTTTTTTTTTTTTTTAAGAGACAGAGTTTTACTTTGTCGTCCTTGGAAGAGTGCTGTGGCATCACAGCTCACAGCAACCTCCAGCTCTTGGGCTTAGGCGATTCTCTTGCTTCAGCCTCCTGAGTAGCTGGGACTACAGGTGCCCACCACAATGCCTGGCTATTTTTGTTGTTGTTGCAGTTTAGCCAAGGCTGGGTTTGAACCTGCCATTCTTGGTATATGGATCCAGTGCCCTACTCACTGAGCCACAGGTGCTGCACATAGATTTAGTTTTTTTCTCTTACTCTTTTATGTTTAAAAAAATCAATAGAATTTCAAAATTTGGCTATTGTTCTTTACAGTTCTAGAATTTTTTCCCCTAGGACTTAGGTGTTTTTTTTTTTTAGATCAGTTTTTTACTTTATGTAGTCTATAGGTTTTTAAGAAATTTTTGGTTTGAAAAATTTGACTTTTATCCCCGGAGTATAAAGCATAATTGTTATTATGGGAAGGATTTTGTTTGTTTTGTTGAGTGTAGGTTGGTTCTTCATGTAATCTTGTGTTTTCATGTGTCTATTTTTGATCCTTAGTCTTTGTAAAGTTGTAGAAACAATTTGTTGATTAGGATGATTTTGTTTTTCCTTAGGGAGGATAGTCTCTTATTTCAACTCTGTGTCTTAGAATTTTTCTTAGTTCAGTTTCAGGGCTGAAATTTTCTGGCCACCCAGACAAGTTAAAGCTGGATCATTGTCCATGAGAGAATTAATTTACTTTCCCTCTCCCTTCCTCCCAAGGTAGGATTCCTTTTAGGATTCTGGCTTTTGTGTGGATGAATTACCAGGGCTTGGACTCCAGCTTTTGCCCCCCCAGAACCTCAACCCTGTCAAAAGCACTGCTCAGATTTCTAGCCACCCCTTGTGGGTCAGTAAACATGCCCTGGGCCAAAGCAATTCCAGATGTTAGATGAACTCTAGATTTACCTAGTGCCTTAAAGCTTGGACTTATAATCTTTCAATATTTTGCTAGCTCTTTGATGCTTTTAGGAAGTGCCTTTTCTGCCCCCCATCTCCCTAGTGTCTTTTGCTGACTTCATCAGCATGAATATCCAATGTGTTACTGCTGAAAATGGAAGTAACTCCAAACACTGTATTTTCTTTAAATGTATTTTGTGGTTCTATAAGTTAATATTTAATCTGTGTGTTATTATATTTTTCATTTATTTTCTAATGCCATTTGAGTTTTTAATTCAACAGATATTTATTATTTATCTTGTGTGGTATAGACTGTGGAGTGTAAAAGGCATCATAGTCATGGTGTTCAGTATATGTACAGGAATCCCATCATCAGCCTGCTAGGTGGGTCAGGGAAGGTTTTCTGGAGGAGGTGAAGCTCGTCCAAAGTCTTGAAGATGTCTTGAAGATGATTTTGAGTTAGCCAAGCAGTTTGAAGACAGAAGGGGAAGTTGGAACTGGTACATAGTCTTGGGAGATGTAAGGGAGCATGGTAACTGGGAAACAGTAATTGATGAATAATTGCTTTATACCCATGTGTATCTTCAAAATATATTTCTTACATGGCTATTTCACAGGTTTTTCTCTTGTATCATTTTTTCCCTGGATGGGCAGAACTCAAACTTGGGTTCCTTATTTTGAAGCTGACTTTTTAAAAGCACCAGTCATCATGAGTACCGGTTTTGATAGAAAATGGATTAGTGAAAGCGTGGGCTGCTTTGCCTAAGTCTTGCTTCAAACGACTGTTGTTGCTACTAGTTTTGTTCCTGTGACCCAGGAGTCTAGTGAATTTTTATGAGGAGTACTGAATCATGAAATAGTGTTTGGAAGCTGAGAGTTTCAGGTATTTTTCATCATGAAAAATTGGTACACAAACTGATGGATTTTGCTTGGTTTTGGTAAACTTGAAATATTAATTTCTCACTATGCCTGTGAGTATAGTGGAAGAAACTATTTAACAGATACGTCAGCCCCCGTTTTAGGCACAGGGGTTTTGAACAAGATATACATTCTAATTGTGGGTGGGATAGGACAGATAATAAATACATTAGCATTTAATATAATGTCAGGATGTGATAGGGTAGTGATGAAAACGAGCAATGTGTTAGTATTTTAGCTAAGACTGTAAGGGAGAACATTGTACTAGAAAGCCAAATGAAGTCCTATCACTCTTTGATGGGAGAACATTGTAAGCAGAGGGAGCGGCAGGTGTGAGGCCCTGAGGCAGGCACAGTGTGGTGTGTCCAAGGACACTAAGCAGGCCAGTTGAAGGAGAGCAGAGGGAGCAAGGATGGAGAGTCCACGGGAGGAGATGAGTGAGGATGGTTAGTCAGAAGTCATAGAGCGTCTTAGAGGCTAAGTTAAGGACTCTGCATTTTATCCTAAGAGGGGTGGGTGACAACAAAATTGCAAGTTAGGTTCTTGATATCTTTGCCCCCTCCAACGTTCTGTTTTAGCTATTTCTAATATTTATATCTTTACTACCATTTAAAGCTGTGCTTCATCATGTATTTAAATTATTTCTTCTACCTGGCCAATTTATTGGAGCCTCTTTTAATCCATTTATTTTAACATTATGCCATCACATATTGCACAGAAAAGATGCTGTAATCCCAGCACTTTGGGAAGCCAAGGCAGGAATGTGGAGAGAATAATGAAAACTCATTTGCTTGTCACTCAGCTTCAGTAATTATTAACTCGTGGTCACTCTTGTTACCCCAGCCACCTTCCTTCCACCTCAAACTATTTTCATCCCTGCACTGTGACTTCTATTGAGTAGTGCAATCTTTGGTGTTTGCTTCTGTATTATTACTACACATAGGTCAAGACTAGATCTTCAAGGCAGAGCACAGCTAGTAACTGTTTCCATTTTATGCCAATAGACCTGTCATTTAATAGAAGATGGGGAGTGGAAATAGGGAAATGATGGGATATCTGACTCAAATACAAGAGTTGATGACTGGGAAAGAGTTTTGGTTTTTGGTTTTGGTTTTTTTTTTTTTGCTTGACTTGATTTTTATATTATTTTTCAATAACCTGAAAACATTAAATGTTTAAATTTTTGTTTTTAAGTGTACAGTTTCTCTTGAAAAGAATAATGTCTTGTTTTCCAAAGTGATCATTCTTTTGTCTCCTTCTTTCTCCAGAGACATTACATATGAAATATCAGTAGAAGCAATATCAACAATGGTGGTTTTCCTTTCCTGCCAACTCTTCCACAAGGAAGTTTTGCGACAGAGCATCAGCCACAAGTATTTGATGCGAGGTCCATGGTATGTCTCTATTTTAAATACAGTAGAACTTTCATAGTTGACCTCCTCCCTACATGGACAGCCTCTTTAGTTTGACCTAATTTTCGTAGATCAAACATGCACCACTTGTAGGTATCAGTACAATAGGCCTGATACCTTATGTTGACCACCTTGGTATATTGACCGGTTTGTTAGAGTCCGCTGGGTGGTCTTCCTGCAGAGGTTCTCCTGCATGTCTAGTTTTTTAATTGTTTAAGTCTGTATTTCCAGTCTTGTCCTCTTATCATAGCATCAGTGTTTCTTCTGGTTGTTCTGTCATTACTTCGAATCTGATGCATAAGGAACCAAAGCCTGCATTCCTGTCCAGTCTCCCCATCCTCACTGTCCCTCCTGTTACCCAGCTCAGTCCCCTTCTCTAGTGGTTGCATTGCAGGATTGAAAAATGAAGTCATCTATCTTTTTCTTCCTTCTTCATTCTCTGTGTGTTTATCCAGTCAAGTCGTTTGTCTACTCAGATTATTTTCATATCTTACCCTTCTCTCAGCCCTCTTAAAACTGCTGTAATCCATGCCCCATCACCAGGTGGACTACTCCAGCAGCCTCTTCACTGACTTTTCCTACTTTCATTGGGTCTATAAATACTTACCTTGTGCTGACTGTGTGCCAGGCGTGTGTTAGCCTTGGGGGCTGTGCTCCTGAGTAGAATTTTACAATCTCCTAGGGGATGGGAATGGTGATGGAAAAATATTAACACATGCACACACACTCTATCTTGTATTGAAATAATGTTCACAGAACTTTAAAACAAATCCAAAAAAGTACCCCAGATTAAAGTTCTTAGGTACTGGGGAGCTTTGTCATCTTTGCGTCCCTCTCGCTATCCTGATTATATCTGTGGCACATACGTTTTTTGAATATATTTGAAAATCATTGGTAAGAAGGAAAGGGCCGGGGCTTTAGAGGTGGAAGGTTCGCATGTGAACCCTCTCTGACAGTGATACTCAGAACAATCTTGATTTGAAGTACATGGCATTGTAGGGCTGTGTGCACCTTGCTGTGAACTTTGTTCCTATCAAAGTGTTTTTTTTTTTTTTTGAGACAGAGCCTCAAGCTTTCACCCTGGACAGAGTGCCATGGCATCATAGCTCACAGCAACCTCCAATTCCTGGGCTCAAGCTAGTCTCTTGCCTCCGCCTCCCAAGTAGCTGGGACTACAGGCACCCGCCACAACACCTGGCCATTTTTTGGTTGTAGCCGTCATTGTTGTTTGGCGGGCCCAGGCTGGATTCGAACCCGCCAGCTGAGGTGTACGTGGCTGGCGCCTTAGCCCGTTGAGCCACAGGCACCGAGCCCCTATCAAAGTGTTGAAAGTGATTTTTTTATAGACATGGAGAATATAGTGTTCCAATTGTCTAAGTAAGGTTTTTATAGTATCATTGTGATAATATTATAGGCCATAATATGTTCTTTACTGATTTTTGTCATTCACTTTGAAATCTCAATAGTACATTGAAGAGTCTTAAAAAGTTTACTTTAGGGCGGTGCCTGTGGCTCAAGGAGTAGGGCGCCGGCCCCATATACCAGAGGTGGTGGGTTCAAACCTGGCCCCAGCTAAAAACTGCAAAAAAAAAAAAAAAAAAAAAAAAAAGTTTACTCCAGATTGCAGGAATTGGGTTATCATCAATTGAATAATTGAATATATTTGCATAATTTCATACTTAGAAAGTGTAGTCTTTTATTATTTGCTAGTTCTTGATTTTTTCCTACTGATTCTGTATTACTGCCTTCCTTCAGGTGCCACGTAAGGTATTACGCACAAAATATATAATATCTCACAGTGTTATAGAGACGACCAATAAAGTAACTGAAGATCAGGAGTTTAAGTGTCAAAGCTGGAACTAAGCCACAAATTGATCTGAAAGTCTGTGGTCTTTGCTGTCATGTGACAATGCTAGATTTCTTTGAATTATGCTAGCTCTTTCATGTTAATAGTATTATTAATGCCAGAATTATTTATGTGTCATCATATAGAATTAGATGACCCCTGTAAATATGAGGTTGATTTTGTTTTCTTTTTGTGTAGTCTTCCATACACCAGCAAACTTGTGAAAACCTTATTGTATAACTTTATCAGACAAGAAAAGCCACCTCCTCCAGGAGCCCATGTTTTCTCTCAGCAGTCGGATGGAGGAGGACTACTGTATGGACTTGCATCGGGAGTAGCAAGTAAGTCTTACCAGGTTTTTTTCAGCTCTTGCTGTACATGATTTTGTCTAATTAGGCCAAGTAAATTCTGTTCACTTGGCTGCTGCCATTAATAGCAATATTGGATTTATGCTTGGCTAAATGTGAAAACTCAAAGTAATTAAAATATTAATCTTTCCATTCTCTGGAGTGATATATATGCAATAATGAATAGATTATTTACCTATAAAACAAGATTTTTCAGGAATAATGTTAACAAATAATTATGCATGTTGCTGAGTTCTTGCTATATGGTAAAATTAAATTTAAGCCTTTAGAAACTATTTTTTCGCTGGCCATGGTGGCTCATGCCTGTAATCCTAACACTCTGCGAGGCTGAGGCAGGTGGATCTCTTGAGTTCAGGAGTTTGAGAGCAGTCTGAGCAGGAGTGACACCTGGTCTCTAAAAAACAAAATAACTGGGTGTTGTGGCAGGCGCCTGTAGTCCCAGCTACTTGGGAGGCTGAGGCAAGAGGATCTCTCGAGCCCAAGAGTTTGAGGTTGCTGTGAGCTATGATGCCACGAAACTCTACCCAATTCAGCAAAATAAGACTCTGTCTCAAAAAAGAAAAGAAACTTTTCTCTGCTTGTGTTATAAAGAAAGTCTTTTTATTTTAGGCTATTTTTTGTTTCAGATTTTATGTCACTAACATCTAGTTTTCCCATTGTATTCAGCGATCTGTTCAGTGACAAATTAGTACATTTGAAGAGTTTTGTAATAAACTCTGAAGTGGCACAAACTTGAGTTTTGTCAGATTGGGTGCAAATTTCATAACTGAAGAAGCCCTTCCTATTCTGCTTCACAGAAATTCGGATCTAAAGACAATAGGAGTGCGAGAGTCCCTCTGGTTCTTCCTCCTGCAGCCTGGGGGGCCTCAGCCATGTGAGGTTATAGAAATGGAACTTGTGCTCTATTTTGAAGGAGAAAGAAGAACTAGAGTGCCACCTTGGCATTTGTGAGTCGGCGTAGCTGCTCTTTACCCTTCTTAAACCATACCCTCTGCTGGATCATGTAGTGCAGGTTTCAGGTGGAGCTGCTTTCCACCTCTGAGCTGTGGGTGTGGCCTGGTCTGTGCTCAGGCCGAGCCACCAGTTTGGTATGAATTGGCAACACAGCGGGATCTTATTAGGTGATGAGTCTCAGGAACATTTTTGGATTCAAAGACCTCTTACAAAAAGAGTAGACTTGTTCTGTTGATTTAAGGAATTGATCAGTGAACCAGACTGTCTTCCATTTGTCTTCTTTGATTTTTCTGATATTATAAACTAAATCACATTTGTGATCTGTGATGCTTGCTGTGCATGCCATCCTGGATGTAGGTTCCTCCGAGTTGCTCCTGTCCAAAGCTCTGGTTATTTCAGATGAAGAATGACTTTTTGTGTCCCTTGCAAAGGCTTAATTAATCTGTTAGTGTTTTCTTTTTTTTTTGATCATTAAACTGGTATAAGTATTTAAAGCTGAGTATTTTCTAATAACCCAGTATGGTTAGAAGTTTTTTGGATGATGGTAGTATAAGTTCATAATTGCTTTCTGCAAAACAATGGCAATCATTGGCGTTTCTTTATTTTTTTTGTAAAGGAAACGTAGATTTATGCATAATTTTTTATTTTTCTTTCAGTTGTGTCATATCTGAAGGAAGGCCAGTATTGTATGTGGTCTCATTAGTGTTTCAGATGCCTCAAGACTTAAAGTTTAGCCCAGTTCCTAACTCGGTATCAGCATATTATAAGGAATTATTGTAATTTCCTTCATCATAGTTCCTCGTCTATCTAATGATAAGGTTGATTGGACTGGATGATCTCTGAGATTATTTGTGCATAATTTTCTATGGTGTTATTTTCTTACCATTTAAAAATTTAATATTCATTTAAGCACCTTAAAATGGATTTATGGTTTTTAGTGCACTGTAGTCACAAGATACTATATGTAGCTTTCTTTCTAAATCTTTTACAAACTATACACGTAAAAGTATAAATAGGATGGAATAATTATGGATTCATTATTTCATAGTATGTAACTGAAAGGATTATAAAAAAAAGCAAAGACATTCTCCTAAAACACATAGCTAGGTACCATAGGCAAAATGAAATTTAAAAATGATCATTAATCATGTAATTTTAAAATGAACTACATTTCAGAAAAGTCAATCACGCTGCCAAAATTTGATCTTAGTTGTGTGATCACTTTTGATTGGTAGCTAAAGAATTTTCTTACTTTAATATTGGCTTGAGAAAAATAGGATTTGGAAGTTCCTCACTGAAAAAATTTATTTCACTTATTTATTTTTTTTGAGACAGAGTCTCACTATGTCACCCTTGGTAGAGTGCTATGGCGTCACAGCTCACAGCAACCTCAAACTCCTGGGCTCAAGCGATTCTCTTACCTCAGCCTCCTGAGTAGCTGGGACTACAGGTACACACCATAGCGCCTGGCTATTTTTTGGTTGCAGTTGTTATTGTTGTTTAGCAGGCCCAGGCTGGGCTCGTACCCGACAGCCTCGGTGTATGTGGCTGGGGCCCTACTCACTGAGCTACAGGTGCCGAGCCATCATTGAAAAAATTTATAGTCCAAAGCCAAAAGTAAATTATGAACTCTTTTGGATTATATTCATTTTTATTGGAATTGAATTTTTCCTGGATATACCAAGCATTTCCTTTTATAGCAGTAATACTTTGTGTGTTTTGCTTAAATTATTTCCTTTGAAACAGAGTGCTTTATCTATTACTAAAAAGCACTTCACAGTTTGGACAGTTAGGCTTCATTAGCGCTGTTAGAAGAGAAGAATCTTTGTCCTAGAACTGAGGTCCAGATGAGCAGTGAGCCACGTGTCCGGACCCTCCTTCGGGTTAGCCAAGGCCTTCTCCAGTCTCCTCTCACCTACGCATGTATTTTTGGTTATTCTACTCTTTGTTTCCCAGACTCTAGGAAAGATTCTATTACTTCCTTACATCCTGACACTCTCCCTTTTCATGCCTTTGCTTGGGTTTTTTCATAACTCCTACTTCCTCCTCTCTTTCTGAGTCTTGATTTTCTGTCCATGCAAACAAACATTAGGGTCCTTCTTGAATACTGTCTTCCCCATGAGCACTCCCTTTGTCCCCCCAGTCATCTTTTCCTGTGACACTTAGCACTCTGCTTTGTGTTACAGCTACTTGTGTACTTGTATGATTATCCCCACATTGGCTCTATGTACAACAAAATGAAAGCTGATGTTTATGTGACACCAGCTTAGAGAGCAACCTTCTGAGCATCTCACTTTATTTTCACAGCAGACTAGTAGTTGGTTTAACTATGATAGACAAAGAGTTGTTCCTAGTTATCGCACTCTTTTGTTGATAGGAAAGAGATGATGTTGGCTTGTATTTGAGCTCAGTTCCTTGACTCCTGAGCTTTCGTATTTTTGCCTCGTAGTGTCATGGTCACTCGAGTCTTTAGTGTTGTAAGCTGCTGCTTCTCTTGTATAGGTGTCTACTCCAGTATCCAGCAGAGCACTTTACATCTGTGGACCATAGGTGAATAGTTGTATAAGAGAATAATTAAATACCAAAAGTGAATACTTGTCTACTCAGGACAGATGTGAACTCAGTTATAGCAATAGTGTTGTCTATCATTTACTGAATGTCTTCAGTTTGCCAGGCACTGTAGTAGCAACTTTACATACGTGATCTCATCTGCTCCTTACTTTTCTTCTTTACCATTTTATTATGGAAAACTTCGAAGATGTACAAAGTAGAAAGAATGGTAGAATGAACCCCCATCTACCCACAACATATCTGCAGGAATGATCAACATTCTTTTCCCACATTTATCTCCATTCTCCTGCTTTCTACAAAGCTTTTCATTTTGAAATAAGTTTACACATACAGAAAAGGTCCAAAAATAAAAATATTACAAAAACTCTATATATCTTTATTTGGATTTATTTTTAACATTCTATCCCATGTTTTGTCATTTATATTTTCTCCCTTTCTGTCTTTCATTCTTACACACACACACACACATGCCCACGTGATTTTTTTTTTAACCACTTGATGGGGAAGGTACCTACATCATTTCCCTTTACTCTTAAATACTTCAATGTATATTTCCTAAAAGTTATTTCTTACACAAGCACAGTACAGTTAACTAACTTCAGTAAGTTTAATATTCAGCTACCCTTAAAAGCTACCTCAATTAAAATAAGGAAATGGAGATTTTCCTCCATATTTTAAAATTTCCTTAGTAAATATAGCATCATATGTGCTTCACTTAAGTTGTGTTTTTCAGTTAGGTTTTCTTGTAACTACTCTATCAAAAGCTCCATGATAGAGCATATACCTTTATTATTGGCATTGCAGTATAAAATGAGTGCGTAGACAGTGTTCAATGAGAATGTAATAAATAGAGAAACTATTAATACCTTTTACCACTAGTAAGTTTTAATTTTGTGTATTTGTTTGTTTATTTAGAGACAGAATTCACTCTGTTGCCCTAGGTGGAGGGCTGTATTGTTATAGCTTACAGCAACCTCAAACTCTTGGGCTCTAGAGTTCCTCTCCCTCAGCCTCTTGAGTAGCTAGGATTGCAGGTGCCAACCACAATGCCTGGCTAGTTTATTTTGTTATATATATTTTTAGTAGAGATAGAGTCTCACTCTTGCTCAGGCTGGTAACTCCTGAGCTCAAGCAATCCACCTGTCTTTGCCTCTCAGAGTGCTGGGATCATAGGCATGAGCTACCATGCCCAGCGCACCACTAGTAAGTTTTTAAAACGAGAGTAATGATAATTAAGTTGCATAGATTTTGTTCTTTTTTTTGAAGAAAGCTTTTTCAAATGTATTAAATATGATTTATTTCTTTCACTAGAAGTGGTTAGAATGAATTATGTATTAATATATTATTTTATGGTATATGTATTTGCAGACCTATATTAATAATGTTATAGTATTTTCCAGAAAAATTGTTTCCTTTCTCTTTATAGTTTTTTTTAGTTTAGATATTCCTCTAAATTGCTCACAAAATGGAAAGAGTCAATTGATGTATCACTTTACTGTTTATTTATTTATTTATTTATTTATTTATTTATTTATTTATTTATTTTTTTGAGACAGATTTTCACTATGTCACTCTTGGTAGAGAGTGGCGTCACAGCTCACAGCAACCTTAAACTCTTGGGCTTAAGTGATTCACTTGCCTCAACCTCCCAAGTAGCTAGGATTACAGGCGTCCACCACAATTTTTTTTTTTGTTGTTGTTGTTGTTAGTTATTTAGCAAGCCTGGGCCGGGTTCGAACCTGTTAGCCCTGGTGCATGTGGCTAGCACCCTACTGAGCTATGGGGCGCCAAGCCTTGCTTTAGTATTTACAAAAGAGTGGCACAGTTTTGATTAATGTGGTATTTTTAAATTAACTTTTTAATGAGTCACAGAATTCCAGAACCACCTGACAACTTCTAAAAAATACATGTGCATTGTATTTAGACCATAGATTCCTAATTCATTAGACATGAGGTCTGACTCAGCAATGCACATTTTCAATATACATTCTAGATGATTCTGATATAGCTGGTCCATTTCAGAGCCACTCATGTGGTACAATAATCTTTCCAGTGCTCAAATCTGTTCTGCTGGAAGCCCTTCTTGGTAGGTGCTTTAGCCAATACTGCTTATGGCTGAGGAAATACATTATTTTGAAGTCTAATGGTTTTAAATGATCCCCATCTTGTGTATTATCTTGGTATCTGTTTTTATTGCCCTCTGTTACTGATGAAGTTCAGGATCAATCTTTAAGTCTGACAATGCATACAGTCCTCTAGCATGGAATAAATAGATTAGATCTGTAACCTCCCTGATTCTGGGCTCTGTATTTTAAAAACATTAATCTCATATAAATGTACATTAACTTTTAGATGCTATATTCAATTATTAATGGATTTATTATCAATTTTATCATCTGTGTCTTTTCCTTTCCTGTAGCTTTTATTACCTTTCCTTTTCAAATTCTCTGTCTAAATGTGCAGACCTTTCAGTGTGTCTCAGATTTAATTTTATAGGATGTGGTGTGGCCTGTAATTCTAGCCAAAGAATAAGATTTGCTCTTATTTTTAGTGGTAAATCATCATTAAACAAGTGTTAATATTTTGGGCCTTTTTGCTTTTATTCAGGGGTGTGTGCTCGGTACCATACTGAGAGAAGACTGATACATTCTAATTCTTGTGTGGAGAGCTGGATAGTTCAGTAGATGTCACATGTAAAATAACAATAAAATGAATATAATTAGGGATTTTGTGACTGTTCTATGTAGAACAGATTTCATTTTCTGGAAACCTGGGAAGAGTTTGCTGTGGAGGCAGTGGCCTGGGTTTTCCAGGCAGGCAGGAGGCTTTAGAGTTAATGAAGATTCCCATAGTTTCCTCTGACCTAAGGACTCACCCAGAAGAAACTTCACAAAATTAGAGCTAGTAGTCCCCCTGGTGGCAGGAGGTGCTGGGGAGGCTCCTGAGAATTCAAATTCACCACCCCACATGGGTAACATCTTCACTCTGCATTGTACCCTGGGACCACACAGCTCCCTTTTCTAGTTTCCCTTTGCCAGAAGCTCTGGCATATAAGGGTGGATTTTAGAGCTTGAAAATCAGAACCAGAAGATTCAGAATGGATCCTATAAGCTCAACATGACCATGGACAAGTTCTTCAACTTTTAAAACTTCATCACCTCATTTGTAAAGCTGATAGATGTAAGACCCTTTACGTGGGGTTATTGTGTGGAATAAGTGAGTCTCACTATGTCACTCTCAGTAGAATGTCGCGGTGTCACAACTGAGCAACCTCAAACTCTTGGGCTTAAGCGATTCTTTTGCCTCAGCCTCCCAAGCAGCTGGGACCACAGGTGCCTGCCACAACGCCTGGCTATTTTTTGGTTGTAGTTGTCATTGTTGTTTGGCAGGCCTGGGCCAGGTTTGAACCCACCAGCTGCGGTGAATGTGGCTGGCGCCCTAGCCACTGAGCTACAGGTGCTGAGCTGTAAATAACTACTTTTGTTTTCTACACCAAAGCTCTGCCGGTGCTTGTTAGTTAAAATCAAAATAATTTGAAAGAAAAGAAAATTTCCCTCCCTTTACAAACTTTTCATTTATTTATTTGTTTTAGGACTAGTCAAGTGCAGTAGGCAGAAGTAGGGAGAGAGTAGGACAAGGAGCTCAGTCTGTACCTGTCTTATGAACTCTCAAGTGCGATAACTCAGCAGCTTCAGACCAGCTGAAAGAAAAGAAATTTAATTAGAATAACCGCTGGTTATCAGAAAATCCTGGACAAATTTATGTAAGATGCTTAAAAAACTTAAGAACTTCATATCATTTTGGTCTGCTCAAATTTAAAATTTATATAAAAATGTTATGAAAAACTAACTAGATTGAATATAGCAAACATGTTTTTGCTTTTTCTCCAACTGGCTTTTCATTTTATGTGGTTCAAAATTTGGCCAATGACAGTTAAAAAGGAAAATTTGATTGTCAAATAGATCGCCCATGAGAAATTTCTTCTTGCTTCCTAAATGAACTTGCTTTGACAACAGCACGATGGTACTATTTCTCACTCATTAATTTACTTGAAAGATTATTACATTTGCCTTTTGAAAGTTTTTAAAGTAAAATCAGCCAATTAAAGATTTATTAAAGAAAAGATTTGATGCTGACCCAACCTGAATTATATTTCAAACGTTTCAAACTAATCAAATATATTAGTAGTATTGGTAGTCTTAGGTACAGTTGAGAAGGCAATTATTAGTTAATTCTTATTTTAGTCTATAAGCATATCACCCTGTCACTCTACCCTGTAAAAGATTTTGTTTTTTTGAGACAGAGTCTCACTTTGTTACCCTCAGTAGAGTGCTATGGCATCACAGCTCACAGCAACCTCAGACTCTTGGGCTTAAGCGGATCTTTTGCTTCAGCCTTCCGTGTAGCTGGGACTTTAGTCACCTGCCACAACACCCAGCTATTTTTTTGTTGTTGTAATTGTCGTTGTTTGGCAGGCTAGGGCCAGGTTCAAACCCACCAGCCCCAGTGCATGTGGCCACCACCCTAGCCACTGAGCTACAGGCGCCAAGCCAGTAAAAGACATTTGATAAAGCAAATGACCAAAGACCCTTACCACCATGATTTTTTCTGTGATGGAGCAGGATGTAAGTTGGTAAGGTGTTGTCTAAGGCTGCTATAACAAAATGTCATGGACAGGCAGTTTGAACTACAGATATTTATCACAGTTCTGAAGGCTGGGAAGTATGAGACAAGATATTAGAAGATTTGGTTTTTAGCGTGGGCTTACTGATGACCACCTTCTCACTGTGTTCTCACATGGCAGAGGATGGACCCTCTGGTGTCTTTTCCTTTTCTTGTAAGGGCACTAATTCCCTCATGGGAGCTCCACCCTCATGACCTCATCTATTCCTAATTAGCTCCAAAGGCCCTTTCTCCCAATACCATCATGTTGAGGGTTAAAGCTTCCACATATGAATTTTGGGGATGACATAAAAATTCAGTCTTAAGTAGGTTATGTTGGAATATCCCTCACTGAAATTCTCCATTTGAGAGACCACTGGTCTCTTTTGTATATTGATAAGGTACCTTTCAGCTCTGCCAATTTATTCACACACAGCCCTGCTTAATGGTGATGGTGCAAATTGTATCCAAAGTAGATCACTCATACTCATTTTAACTCCACTAATTTTTTTTTTTTTTTTAGAATAGGCCAAAATATGTAAAGAACTCCTCAAAAGCCAATCTGTGGTTGAAACAGATTATTTCCTTTGTGATACTGGGGGCTCCCACTTCTGTTGTCCTGTGGAAGGGCTAGTTCTGCATTGTGATGAATTATGGAAGCGGACCAACTATTAGACTCTAGATGGTGGTATTACCAGACACAGAACTGAATGCCAGACTTGCCATTCACTGTGTGTTCTTCAACAATTCATTTAACCTCTTGATGACTTAAATTTCTCATGGTAAAATAAGCATAGTTCTTTCCCTTGAAGGGCTGCAGAGGTCAAATGAGCAAATGTACAGGAAAGAGACTGACATCTTGTGGGTACACAATAAATGGTCACTACATATTGGTAACACATACTATTACATGATTATTACTATTTAAAATGGAACTTTTATTTTAAAATAAAAATAAAACAGGGAAAATGGGAATGAAATGAAAAAAGGGAAAATGACTGATTTATCAGTTTATTCCAATTTTTATTGTAAGTAAATTATGAAAATATCAGTTATTTGGTGCATACACTGTATTGTAAATTATTGTGTCTGATTTACGTATAACAATATATAATTTATATATATAATAGAGACTTTGGATATTTACTTAAAGATTTGATATTGTGAGGAGAAAAAGTTATAGCATTTATTTGATTTTTTTGTTTGGTTTTATTC
Organism: Perodicticus potto; assembly: GCA_963574655.1. Taxonomy (NCBI): domain Eukaryota; kingdom Metazoa; phylum Chordata; class Mammalia; order Primates; family Lorisidae; genus Perodicticus; species Perodicticus potto. The sequence goes on along the minus strand of CAUYRH010080438.1, from coordinate 2,533 downwards.
TTACTTCTTTGACCTTATCTTTTAATATATTTTTCTCTAATGTCTCAAAAAAGTAAAGCAAGGAAGGATTGACATTGAAATTTCTTCTGTATTTTAAGTTATAACACAAAACTGCAATGTGATTATAATGAAGTATTTAATATTTTAAAGAGCCAAGACTAATTAAATGTGTTCTGCCAAACTGTGCTTTCCATCACAAGTACTGAGGTTTTTTACACAATAACTTTTGATATATGGTTTTTCCATTTGAATGAGCCATCAAAAATGTTTTTTTTCCCCCTTTGCTTCAGTGGTGGGTATCCAAGCCAAATTATAAAGCCAAAGAAGTGATTATTTATTTAGGCAAATACTATGATAGTGAAATTAATATAGTAGACTGTGAAGACTAAAATTTATATTTTTCTCAATTGCTTTATTGAGAAAGTTACTGAATTCATTATGATTAGTATGGTACTACAGTAGTTACATTTTATTTTATTGGATGGTCATTTTTTTCTTCAATTTTGGCATTTTGGAGGATGACTCATTGAGAGAAAGAAAAACTACAGTAAGAGAAAAAGTATGTGACACTCAGAAACAGGCATAGTTACAAAAATAATGGATTTCTTATTAAAACACTTCGAACTGTCCAAAAAGAAAGTGCTTTTTATAAACAATAATTACATTCTCGTTTCATTTTTAATTGAAATGATTTGGTAGGTTTTATATACCAGGGGAAAGAATGTCCTTTTTTTTTTTCTCCTTTTATAGGATTGAACTCATTTTGTGAGTTCAGCTTACTGTTTCTTTGAAGTGGTTCCTTGCAGGGATATATTGAGGATTTAGGATACTATCTATAATGCAAAGGGATTGTATTTAGTTGTGGATATAACTTATTAATATAAGTTATTTTGCTTTGAATTACTCTTTGATAAAAGTCTTATTTCAGATTTTAGATTTTTAAATGGTATTTATTAAATGATATACATTGAGAGTGATATAGTGACAAAATATAGTTTTAAGACTTATGTTTTGAGTCATAGTGGGGGACTTCTCTAGGGTGTGCAGTAGTTCGAATCCTATCTTCTGCATTTTAGGGAGGTGGAATCTCTCGAGAGCTTCGCTTTGTCGGTATTTTTGAGCCGGAAGGGGAGCGTGTGGGCGACTGACTCTCTTACTCATCTAGGGGAAGTTCACTTTCCCTGTTACTTACAAGCTGTAACAGGCCTGGATGTACAGGATAAGAATGAACAGAGTTGTGCTCTCTCATACCTAAGCGAAATTACTTTGTAAAGAGTTTTTTAAAAACTGGTAGAGAAGTTAATAATTATTACCACTAACGAATGGTAATTTAGGTTCAATCTGTAAAATACTTATAGACAATCCAATCTTAGCTACTAGGCGCTGCAGGAACTGGAAACGCACTGACCTGTGTATCAGGATGTTCTGTGAGTGTCCATAATTGTCAGGGCGGAGAAATCTTGCTCAAAAAACCGCGGGAAGGACCCAGCTTGGCTAGTGTTAGACCAGCAGGTCCTGGAGTGTCCGACTCAGCGGTGGCATCACTTTACTGGTCATTATGTCTCAGGAGAGAGATGTGGAGGGTCAGCAGTGCCACAGCAGTGCCTCCTCGCAGTCCCACAGAGTTGAAGTCTGTTCGCAGTCCCAAGGTGGCTTCACCCCGTCCCATGGTACCTCCTCACAGTACCAGGGCTCATCTAGCTCCTCCACCAGCACGATACCTACCTCCAGCCAGTCCTCTCACTCCAGCTCTGGGACATTGAGCTCCTTAGAGACAGTGTCCACTCAGGAACTTTATTCTATTCCTGAGGACCCTGCTCCTGCCCCTTGGGGTCGATTATGGTCCCTACAGGATGGATTCTCTAATCTTGAGTGTATTAATGACAACTACTGGTTTGGGAGAGACAAAAGCTGTGACTATTGCTTTGATGAACCACTACTGAAAAGAACGGATAAATATCGGACATATAGCAAGAAACGCTTTCGGATTTTCAGGGAAATGGGCCCTAAAAACTCTCACATTGCATACATAGAAGATCACAGTGGGAATGGAACCTTTGTAAATACTGAGCTTGTAGGGAAAGGAAATCGCCGTCCCTTGAGTAATACTTCTGAAATTGCACTTTCACTGTGCAGAAATAAAGACAGAGACTCAAGCTGTCGCTCTGGGTAGAGTGCCATGGCATTACAGCTCACAGCAATCTCCAACTCCTGGGTTTAAGAGATTCTCTTGTCTCAGCCTTCCAAGTAGCTGGGATCACAGGTGCCCGCCACAGCGCCTGGCTATTTTTTGGTTGTAGTTGTTGTTTGGCAGGCCCAGGCTGGATTCGAACCAGCCAGCTCTGGTGTATGTGGCTAGTGCCTTAGCCGCTTGAGCTACAGGTGCCAAGTTTCTTTGTTTCCTGTTAAATAAACATTTAAAAAACCAATGTATTTATTTTAATTGACAAATAAAAATTGTATCTATTTATTATATAAAAAGATATTTTGAAATATGTATTGTAGAATGGCCAACTGAGCTAACATGTGTTAT
>CAUYRH010080435.1:0-49119 GCA_963574655.1 Perodicticus potto | reverse complement strand
TTTTTTTTTTTTTTTTGAGAAAGAGCCTCAAGCTGTCACCCTGGATAGAGTGCTGTGGCATCACAGCTCACAGCAACCTCCAACTCCTGGGCTCAAGCGAGTCTCTTGCCTCCGCCTCCCAAGTAGCTGGGACTACAGGCGTCCGCCACAACGCCCGGCCATTTTTAGGTTGCAGCTGTCATTGTTGTTTGGCGGGCACGGGCTGGATTCGAACCCGCCAGCTCAGGTGTACATGGCTGGCGCCTTAGCCCGTTGAGCCACAGGCGCCGAGCCCACCTTTAATGTTTAATTGTCCATCTGATCTACAATTTTTGCCTCTGGGAGGCTCTTTCAGATTTGGTATTTTCCCCCCACCCCCGGGTTTTCCATGACATATTTGGATTTTAGCTCTTTTCAGGGATTCTAGTAACTTATTTGTCTTCCCTGGGTATATTCTTCTACCTCCAACCGCCAAATTTATCAGAGACAAGATAGAAGCACTCTTAGGTAGACTTAATGAGGCAGGAAAATTGACACAAACACAGGTTAAAATTCTTTTTGAGGGGGAAGGTGTTTCAAAGTTCAGATCGAAATTTAAGCAAGAGATTCAGAAGACTATTTGCTCAGTCTTGTTTGTTTCTCCAGGGAAGGAATTAAAATTCCCTGGTCTCAGGTGAGATGTGTAGGAAATTAACACGAGTCCTTGTGGGAGGACTACCTCTTTCTTCTGAGCTGTGTTCTTGGAGGGGTGTGGGGCTAGTTGGAATGTTGAGCCTCAGAGAGGTCAAGAACGCATCCCATGACAGGGGTGTGGAGTTGCAAAACAGGGGTGCCCTGCGAGGCATCTTATCTGCAGGTTTGGGGTGGCCTCATTGCTGATCAGAGCAGAGTGTTCTGTGGGGGGCTGAGGTTTGAAAGGACATGGCATTGAGAACCAGCTGGCCTAGAAAGTTCTGTTGGTCAGGACAGGGAGGATCCAGGGCTCAGGCAGGATCTGTGGAAACTGACAACCGAGTGGGAACGGGGTTGCCACAGGAGCCAGGGTGAACAGATGGTGAAAACAAGCCCAGGACCCTGTTCTCCCTCCACAATGCAGTGCTGGTCCTTTGGAGCTTGGGGGAAATTCTGGAGATGGGTGGGGTGGGGCAAGACCTGAGTGGAACAAAACCACATTTCTATTATCAGGGCAATTAGGCCCGCAGATAGAAATCAAGCTCAATCACAAAAAACTGGGGAATGCCTGCACTTTTGTGCTTGCTGCCTGAGTTTCTGCTTTCACAAACTCTCCCCTCTGGCTTGTCTCCCTGGCTCACAATCACCCCTGGGTCTGGGGTGAGGGTTCCCGTTCTGCTCCGTCACTCTGGAGAAGACTGCTCGTCTTGAGGTGGTAGGGTTCACAGGGGCAGCTGGGAGTTCTGAGAGCACAGCTCACCACTGAGGACCCACAGAATTCTGTGACCATTTTTATAATGAGAAGACATTGTCTAGTGTCAAATTTGCCTCTAATTGTTGAAATGGATGATAACTTAGGAACCCCAACTATTTTGTTATCTTTACAATCAATTTGATGACTAATGCTTAATTTCTTGGGTAACAGTCTACGCTGAGCATTAAGGAAGGCAAATAGTTGTTATTCTTGTTTGGCTCTGCTTTCTGACTAAAAAGTGAATGGTTGCTAACAAGAAAGCAATGAGCAATGTTTTGCAAGGGTTCTGCTTTTGCGTTTATAGCCAGGCCAAATCATTTATTGATTTGAATTACAATGTTGCCTCCCATAAAGTTATTCGTGTATAGGAATAAGTTAAACTGGCCTTGAATTATACTGGACTTTTCCATAACAGCCATTCACATGGACATTGGGTGTGGGGGGACTGGTGTTTTGGTAAATTTAATGTTCTGATCATCCTTGGCTAAACCCGATGTGTGTTTTGTTTGGACTTCTCTTCTTCCTAAAATACATTAGTCTATTTTCTCGCTTTAGAAAATACTAGCTGCTTAGTGAAAATAATTTAATCTTTGATGATTCAGTATCAAGATGATTCAGAGTCATCATAAAGAACTTGAATTATTCTTGTGCCATCTCACAGAAAGTGAGAAGATTGGGTTGAATCCAGACTGACCTCAGGGCTTCCCTGGAAGTTATGTCTGGAAAGAAACTTCTTATAATGGCTCATTTTTGCCTATAAAAGTTTAGCTCACGGTGGAGAAAAACCCCGCCTCTGGTATCTAATAATTCTAAGTCTTAATTTATGAATATTTTAATGTATCATCAGAAAGCAAGACTGACTTGCTCTTAGCTAGAAAGTTTAATAATTAAGTTTAGCACTGTTTGCACTGTGTACTTTCAAACAGATGGGCTGAATGTACACTGTGCTATGCAGAGACAGATGACTACTCATTTTCATGAAATCCCCTGGCTTGTTATATCTGAGGTGCTGTCCTTATGGGGCCACCAGAGGCACAGCGGCAATGGCACACTTGCTATGTTATGGTGGGGTTGTGGTATCGTAAAGGCTGGTGGTGAAAGGTGGGTGTTCCTGAACACAGGGGTAACTGTGCCCATTGCTTTCACATCTGCAGAGAAGCTTCTGAGGCTTCTGAGATTGAACTTGGCTCTGGCACTGCCGTCTATATCCCCAAATCTGGAATTTAATGCCTGTGTGACAAGTGTGCCTCCCTGGCTGAACTGTCCAGGACAAATGTGTCTTTAGGTACCAGCCTGGTGGGGGGAGGAAGAGAAGCATTCAAGTCAGACAGACCTGGCTTTGAAACTAGGCTGTTTTTTGCCTTGCAAATCTTATGTTTTAGAAACCGTAGTATCCTCCTATTTAAAATGTGGGTGGTAAAACTGTTACTACTTGGTCGCTGGAGGGATAAATTTTCTCATCTCTGATGTTTCTTTTTTTCTCCTACTCTTTCTTTGATCACCTATGGCAGTGATTTTCAAGCAGCATGCCATGAAAATGTTTAAAGATTATTAATTAAATTATTTTTGAAAGAAGTTTGATGCATAGCAAGTATATACTTTTTTTACTCTTTTTTCTTTTTGATCAACCTAATTTAAGTGTGCCATGGAAGTTTAACTAGAGGTTCAAGTGTGCTGTGAGATAAAAATGGTTGAAAAATACTGACCGATGGCAAGGGTCACAAACTATGGCTCACAGGCTAAATCTGGCCCTCTGCCTGTTTTTGCTAATAAAGTTTTATTGGAACACAACTGCATCCATTTACCAATTGTGTACTGGCTGCTTTTGTACTATAACAGCAGAGCTAAGTAGTCGTGCAGAGCCTGAAGTATTGACTCTCTGGTTTTTTATTGGAAAGAGTTTGCCAACCACTGACAGAGGTCCTAGGCCTGTTGGGCTTCTGGGCTGTCCTCTGACCTCCTACACTGTAGCATCTCACTCAGTTGGTGTCTTTGTGGGCTCTGAGACTTACCTGTCTCATGTCCTATTCTCTCTAGGTGGCCTGTCGCTGCTGAAAAGGAATCTGATATAAACTGCATTGTTAGGAGCTAGAAGCTTACCCCACCTGGGTCTCGAGCCCATCAATGGTGGGTTATCCATCAAGTTACTGTGGTCAGAATTGGGGGCTTAGCCCACGAGGGCACTGATGGAGGCTGCAGAGTGCATTCTGCTGTGGTGGCAAGTCCTGCCATTGTTTCCACCACCCCACTGCCCACCACTGGTTGGAGGCAGCCTCTAGGAGCTATTATTCCTTTAGCTCTGTTTTTCCATCAATAAGTGTCTTGTTATTTCCCAGGTTAGAACATTGCTCTTGGAAGAAAGAGGTATTTACAGTCAGCAGCCCACGCAGGCAAAGGGAATCACTCGGGTGATATTGGTACATATGGTGTCCGCTACACATGATCTCACTCCTCTTCCATTTTCAGAAGTGATGCTGTGACGACATTCTGACAATGCTGGACTTCCCTAATAGGCTAATGTATTGCTTATGGTACCCACTGATGTGATTGAGCAAATGTTTTTAGAACACTGAAGGGCAAACTCTGATCTGACTATAAAATTGTAAAAGTGGCTCGGCATTCGTAGCCCAGTGGTTAGGGTGACAGCCACATACACCTGGGCTGGTGGGTTTGAATCCAGCCTGGGCCTGCTAAAACAATGACAACAACAACAACAACAACAAAACAGCTGGACATTGTGGTGGGTACCTACAGTCCCACCTACTCGGGAGGCTGAGGCAAGAGAATCGCCTAAGCCCAAAAGTTTGAGGTTGCTGTGAGTATGATGCCACGGCACTCTACTGAGGGTGACATAGTGAGACTGTTTCAAAAAAAAAATTGTAAAAATGCTTTCTGACAGTTGGGGCTGTCATGGATAGTTGTGCAGGTTGTGCATTGCACAAGGATGTTTGCCCCTGGGAAGCATGTGCCCCAGGGTGGGGCTTTAAAAAAGAATTGGCCAGCTCAGAGGGGCTGCCTTTTTCTCATTTGTCTGCCCAGAAGGGGGCACCTTTTCCAATTTGTTTGCCCAGAAGGAGGGTGCACTTTTGCAATTCACTCACCAGGAGGGGACATCATTTTCAATTCCACACAGATGCACTGTGTATGTACTAGCATGTCTGTGAACCCTGATAATAGATGTCTATTGTTATAGTTATATACCAGCCCAGGCCATACAGAAGTTGTCCCAGAGAAGACAGGATGTTTTCTGCAAAACATCAAATAATACCAGACTTAAATAACATCTCAAACTATAGGAGTTTATGATGATGAGTACAGCGTGGCATATGATTAACTACCAATGTAATTGCACAGCTCTAGGAATTCAGAACAAGCAACGACATCACATTTGTCCCTTTATTCTGGCTTGCTACTTTCCCTGAAGGCATTTAACCAAATAACCCAGCCAGGAGCTGTGTAACAGTATTAGCTGAAATTGCTCTGTGCTCATGGACTAATGAAAGAGAAATGAGCTTTCCCAGATAGACTCTCAAACTGCAACCATATTGCCCCAGAACAAAGCTCATCTGTATGGAAACTGAGCAGCAGAATAGCCCAGCCCATTAGAGCCTAAAGAATTTTGCTATTGTGCCTACTTGCATCTAATATGGTCATGGCTGAATGTTCCCAACTGTGCCTATTTTGATTTTCCTCAAATAATTCTCCCACATGCACTGTTTTAACGATAATGTTCAGCTCACTTTTGACTGAAACCAACATTAAAGGGATTTATGTCTATATTAAGTCTGGCTGTAAAACTTAATGAAATTTAACATTTCTCCAGAACTCAAAAAATTAAAAAAAAAAAATGCATCGTCAGAAATTTGTTTAAAATCTTTCTTCTGTACTTTTAAGGTTTCCAGGGTTGTGTATTTTCCCACGACACGGTGCTCCCTGATTGTGGATTGGACATTTCTTGCTGCTGGAAATTCTGGCAACTTCTGTAGTCTCTGAAGCACTCCCCAGATAAGAGGAATTCAACAGCCTAATAGGCCGTACAAGTATCACCATGCCCCAACCCATGTCTGAGGCTACTGTACTTTTTGTATTTTCTAGAACTTGGACAGCTCTGTCCTTTGGCTTTCATTGTTACCCTTCTCAGCTGACTTGGGAGGGGTTCTAAGCACTAAATGGAAGAGGAGAGAGTAGTATTAATTCCTAATGGTTAATAAAATGCCCTAAACCAATAAGGTGTCTTTAACTTTTTCAAAGGAATGCAGATCTCTTATTTTATTTGATATTTTCCACATTCCTGTGGGGTAGGAGACAGATGTACTGCCAGGAGTGGGCAGTGACTCTAAGTCACAATGGAGTCAGCACCTCTGAGGTCTGGAGGATGTCTTTAGAGAGTGCTCCTTCCCCGTCTGTGTCCTGGCTTACCTTGTTGTTTTAGCAGGCCAATGATGCTTGTATTAGGCTAGGTTGAGGCTGATTCCCACACATGAATGTTAAGAAATTCCCTAGAAGAAGAGAAGCTGATACATGGAAGAGAAGCTGCCATTCATTGGAATGGCTCGCCAAGAGCTGGCACCAAGACAGCCTCCAAAACTTGAGTGGAAAACCTTTATATTGTTGTTTTCACTAGCTGCCACCTCAAGTTTCCCTCAATTATGGATGTAGAATATAAACCACACTGTTATTAGCAGTACCTGTGAGCTTGTTACCAATACATATTTGCAGGTGACATCATGATTGCTGCAGATACGCTGAAATATCTTTTTTTTTTCAGACAGAGCCTCAAGCTGTCACTCTGGATAGAGTGCTGTGGCATCACAGCTCACAGCAATCTTCAATTCTTGGGCTCAAGCGAGTCTCTTGCCTCTGCCTCCCAAGTAGCTGGGACTATAGGCGCCTGCCACAATACCCGGCCTTTTTTTGGTTGCAGCTGTCATTGTTATTTGGCGGGTCTGGGCTGGATTCGAACCCGCCAGCTCAGGTGTACGTGGCTGGCGCCTTAGCCCATTGAGCCACAGGCGCCAAGCCATGCTGAAATATCTTTTCAGCATATCCCTACCTGCCACTAGGTTTTGTTATTTATTTATGTATTTATTTATTTATTTTTGAGACAGAGCCTCAAGCTGTCGCACTGGGTAGAGTGTCGTGGCATCACAGCTCACAGCAACCTCCAACTCCTGGGCTCAAGTGATTCTCCTCCTCCACCTCCCAAGTAGCTGGGACCCCAGGTGCCTGCCACAATGCTTGGCTATTTTTTTTTGTTGCAGCCGTCACTGTTGTTTGGATTCGAACCCGCCAGCTCAGGTGTATGTGGCTGGCGCCTTAGCTGCTTGAGCCACAGGCGCCGAGCCTAGGTTTTGTTATTTAATGCGTTGATAAAGAATGATATATGTTACTATTTCATAAATATGCATTTTAAATCTTTTGTTAATTGTGTTTCAATAAAATAGCTTTCCAGCTGGGCCCAGTGGCTCATGCCTAGCCCTCAATCCTAGCACTCTGGGAGGCTGAGGTGGGTGGATTGCTTGAGCTCAGGAATTCAAGATCAGCCTGAGGTAGAGCAAGACTCCCTCTCTAAAAAATAGCTGGGCATTGTGGTGGGGGCTTGTAGTCCTAGCTACTTGGGAGGGTGAGACAAGAGGATTACTTGTGCCTGAGAGATCAAGGGTGACAAAGTGAGACTCTGTCTCCAAACCCCGCCCCCGCCAAAAAACTCCAAAAAACCTTTCCTTGGTGTTATAGTCTGATTGTTGGTGTCCCTCAAAAATACATACGTTGAAATCTAACCCCCATGTTTTGGTATTAACAGGTGGGATATTGGGTGCTGATTAGGTCATGAAGGCAGATCCCTCATAAATGGGATTAGTAAACTTATAAAAGAGGACCAAGGAAGCTTATTTAAATTTTACACATTTATGACAAACAGGTTTTTACCAGGCACCAAATCCACTGACTCCTTGCTCTGGGACTTCTAGTCTCCAGAACTGTGAGCAATACATTTTTGTTACTCATGAATTACTTAGTCTAAGGTACTTTATTATAGCAACTCAAACAGACGAAGAAATTTGATTGCCCTGTGTGTTTTGTTTATGTATTTAAAATATGATATTGTGAATGTGGGGACACAGGTACTAGTCTATATGGTTAGTTGGTACAGTCTCTTTGAAGAGAGATTTGGCAATATCTATCAAGACAAAAAATGAACTCTAAGAATCTACCCTAAATATATACTGTACTTGCAGATATATGAAAGATGTGTATTTAATTATGGCCACCATGATTGTAATAATGAAAAGACTAGAAACAACCTAAATGTCCAACATTGGGGATGAGCTAAAGAAGTTACACTGTACCCATAGTTTGCAAAACTCTGAGCTTTGGGGAAAAAAGGGGATTCGGAATTTGCAGAGAACTCAAGAAATATTGCTACGTAAAAAAGACAATGTGCAGAATAAGGCACATACTAGCCTCCCATGTATACAGAAGAGAGGGACTTGCTTGATGATAAGTGTGTACAGTATTTCTGGAAAGAAACACAAGAGTCTTTTCATAGAGTCTTGTCTCTCCAACAGCGACTTTCAACCAGTGTGCCAGGGCACACTGGTGTGTCATGAGAGGATCTTAGGTCTTGCCACAGAAATTTTTAAAGATCATTAATTATTTCCAAAAGAAGTTCAAAGCACAGTAAATACATTCTTTTTTTTTTTTTTTTTTTTTTTTTTTGTGACAGAGCCTCAAGCGGTCACCCTGGATAGAGTGCTGTGGCATCACAGCTCACAGCAACCTCCAATTCCTGGGCTCAAGAGAGTCTCTTGCCTTCACCTCCCAAGTAGCTGGGACTACAGGCACCCGCCACAACGTCCGGCCATTAGTAAATACATTCTTTTTCCTACTCTTTTTGTTTTGATCAACATAATTCAAGTGTGCCCTGGAAGTTTAACCATAGGTTCAAGTGTGCCGTGAGATAAAAGAAATTGAAAAACCTTGCTCTAGGGAGTGGAATGGGGCCTGGGGTAAAAGGAAGGCATAGTTTTCATGCACAACCTTTTCTTTTCTGTATTTTGTTTTCATCATAATAATAACAGCAGGTAACACATATTGAGTGTTTATTTTCTACATGGGACTCGTGTGGATGTTGTATGCATTAATCTCTATGATGCCTGTATATGAGGCATCACCCACTTCTGTACGCAGGGAAATTGAGGCATAAAGAGGTGAGCACTTTGTCCAAGGTCACACAGACGATGAGGGGCAGAGCGGGGATTTAAAGCCAGCAGATTGGCTCTAGATACCTCTCTCCGAGCTATGCCATCTTGCTTCTTTGCAGTAGAATTGTAAGTATCACATTCTGCAGTATGCACTATTTAGAAGAAAAACAAATACCTAGCAAATAAGAAAAGAATAATTTAGCTCATTTACTCCCTAGAACATCAATGAATCATTCTGTTTAAATCCAAGTATGTAAATTTAGCTAATAATTTCAGCTGCCACACTGGGACATACCTCACTAAACAGGCAGAGAAACACGTCTTACTTTATACGGGCCATTCATTTTTTTGAAATAACATGGTTTTCTTTGGTGAATTTTCTCAACCAAGGTTGATGTAATAGTTTCAAGGCCTAAACCAGCAAATGTGCCGCTGATGAGAAAGCTCATTCTCCTGCTTTCTTTGTTCTCTGTTGATGATGCTCTTCCTTATAAAAGTAGGATTTTGTTTGTGAGATGGGGACCCGTTCTGTCACCTGAGCTAGAGTGCAGCGGCATCATCATAGCTCCCTGTAGCCTCACACTCCAGGTTCAAGCCATCCTCCTGCCACAGCTGCCTGAGTAGCTGGGACTACTGTGCCTGATACCAACCACACTTGGCTATTTTTTCTATTTTTAGTAGAGAAAGGGTCTTGCTCTTGCTTAGGTTGGTCTCAAATTCCTAAGCTCAAGGGATCTTCTGGCCTAGGCCTACCAGAGTGTTGGGATTCAGGAGTAAGCCAAAAGCTCAATCATTGCATTCTTTTTGACAGTCCATTCTACTAATGTCTAGGGTTTTTATGTTTGAAATAATGATTTCTAGTTTCCCTTTAAAAATACATGTATTTATGTTTTAAAAAAGTGAGTCAATTTAAGCAAAAATTGCAAAGGTGTGTTGTGACTGATGGAAACTCTGGAATAAAGTAATTGTAAAATTTGTAGCTTTCATTTCTCTAGCTGTTAACATGGTCAGCCTTAAAAGTAGCCCAGTAATTACCTACATGGGGTGGCCTGAAAGAGTAATGGAGGAGACTGTCCTTGAATCTTCATCCTGCCACTTGACATTTCAATGATAAAGGCTTCAAAATCCTTTTTATTCTGCAGATTGTTAGCTTCAATTCATTCATGGGTCAGCCAATCATTTATTTTTTTTTTCACTGAACAAACATTTGCTTAGTACCAACTAATTGCCAGGCATGGTGCGACAGTAAGTCACTATTGGAAAGGGAGATATCCTTTGCTGGGGCATCTCATCATCGATGGAGGGTTTTTGTTTTTATGCAGAGTCTCATTCTGTTGCGCTTAGTAGAGTGTCGTGGTGTCATAGCTCACGGCAAGCTCAAATTTGGGCTCAAGCGATCCTCCTGCCTCAGCCCAAGTAGCTGGGACTACAGGCACTCACCATGATGCCTGGTTAGTTTTCTCTATTTTTAGTAGAGACGGGGTCTCACTTTTGCCTAAGCTGATCTTGCACTCCTGAGCTCAAGCAATCCATCCGTCTCGGTCTTCCAAAGTGCTAGGATTATAGGCATGAGCCACCATGCTTGGCCAGTCATGAAATTTTTAATAACATCTTCTGTTATCTGCTAATAGTGGCTCCTAACTCAGGCTTCTCAAGAGAATTACCTGAAGAGCTTTTAGAAGACAATTACTCGAGCAATACTTTGCTTCTGATTTCGTTTAGTAGTTCATATTCCAGCCCCCTTGTGACTTAAAGTCTGTGAAACAGTGGTACTGACATCTCCTGAGAACTTGTTAGAAATAAGGACTCTAAGCCCCACCCAGGGCGAACTGGATCTGAGTTTCAGCAGGACTCCCAGAGGACTCACATACACCCTGACTCTTATTTGCAAACCAGGTGCCACGTTTGCCTGGGGTGCATTGCATCCAGAGTCTCCCCGGGACAGTCTTCTCCCACTATTCCTCCTCCCCCTTCCGCCTAAACTCTTCAACAGAAAGAAATTAAACTGGATGAGCCATTCCTATCTTAGCATGAATAAATTCAGTACATTGCCCTTCCCAATATTATTTGCTTTAACAGAAGACAGTGGACCTTGGAAAAAGTTGAAGAACTCAATCTCTAATGGTGAAGATTACAAGGTAGTATTTCGGGAGAGTCAATAACTTCTTGGCATGGTTCAGACCCAAGTTCTTTCTATGGATAAAGTTAGCTCTGAGAACAGAGTTGTCACAGTGGGTTTCTTTGGCTCTGAAAGAGAGGCCTGGTAAGCAGAAGACAACAAAAGAGAGATAAAGCATGGATTTTTATGCATAATATTACTGAGTTTTTGTGCTTCTGGCAGGCAAGGGCTGTCAGGAGGATTAATTCTGCAAGAAAGAAGAATATAAGTTCATAGTGAAGGGTTTCTTGCTGTTAAATACATTTGGATGAATATTAAGTTCTGAATTATTTTTTTCCATCTGCTGCTTAAAAGAAAGTTTCTGTTAAAACTTTAAAAATACACCTAATTATAGACAAACTAAATGCCAAGCTGCATGAACAGTACAAGGAGTTACAGCATCTTTTTAAAAATCTGTTTATATTTCAATACACACTTAGTACTATTATTATTTTTTTGAGACAGAATATCACTATGTCACCTTTGGTAGAGTGCCGAGGCATCACAGTTCACAGCAACCTCAAACTCTTAGGCTCAAGTGATTCTCTTGCCTGAGCCTTTCAAGTAGCTGGGACTATAGGCGCCCGCCAAAATGCCCAGCCAATTTTGGTTGTAATTGTCATTGTTTTTTGGCAGGCCCGGGCTGGGTTCGAACCCTCCAGCTCCGGTGTATGTGGCTGGTGCCCTAGCCCCTGAGCTACAGAAACCAAGCCAACACATGCTTATTTTTATACCCTGCTTCTTTCTTGAAAAAAAAATACATGTTTTCTAGATTCTAACAGATGATATGTGCAAAAATTAAGAGTATAGTAAGAGATAATTTGGATTTAGTAAAAATGGAGATGCACGTAGGTAACCACAGGTGTGCTCTGATTCTGCTGTCAGTCTTGTCTTGACTTCATTGTCCAAATTCGACCTTAGTATCTATAGATCCTGCCTGAAGCAGATCCAAATTCATGGCTGGTTCCACTCATGCACCTGCCCCAAGAACTGATGGGTGGTTCCTTCCTTGTTCTGGTCCTGCTGGGGTTCTCTTGATGATGCTCTTCTTTATAGAAGTAGGATTTTTTTTTTTTTTTTTGTGAGATGGAGTCTTGCTCTGTCACCTGGGCTAGAGTGCAGTGACATCATCATAGCTCCCTGCAGCCTCACACTCCAGGCTTAAGCCATCCTCCTGCCATAGCCACCTGAGTAGCTGGGACCACTGGTGCCTGACACCACGCTTGGCTATTTTTTTCTATTAGTAGAGACAGGGTCTCGCTCTTGCTTAGGCTGGTCTCGAACTCCTGAGCTCAAGGGATCTTCTGGCTTTGGCCTCCCAGAGTGTTGGGATTACAGGTGTGAACCAGTGGCCTTCACTGCTAAAGTCTATCTGTGTCCCCCATGACCTTGAGGGAGCTGTGTGTAAAAGTGGCTTCAGTAGTGCTGTGAGCCATTATCTCTTTTTCCCCCAACATGTAAGGAGAGGGCAATGCTTAATTAGAGGTTGAAGGGAAAGAAGTTAGCCTCGCAAACTTAAGAGGTGAAGGTGAGAGTGACTGTGGGGATGCCCTCAAGGGACTGAGGATCGGAGGGCAGACTGCAGATGGTCTTACAATAGCTGCTGTTAGGGAAATTGCCCTGTAGAAAGTTGAGATTGAAGGGCCAGGGAGTAGCTGGCTCAGAGGTCAATTCAAGCCTGATCCTCACAGTTCCTGAAACTGAGTGTGCTGGCAAGGCCTGCAAGAGCAGCTGTGTAAATCTGCCCAAAGAGGGTGAGACGAGTGAGTTCTGAAAATGGAATCAGAAGGTAATGTAATAGCTGGGGTTGAAATTTGTATTGTCAAGATGATAGGGTCCAAGTCAATGTGTGTTTCCCTCTTTTTGACGGCATGTTCTCTGATGTTGCAGAGATCCTCCAAGCTTCCCCACCTTCACCTTCTCTACAAGTGTTCCCCTTGCCTTTGAATACCTGGTGAGGTCAAGACCACTATCTTTGAGACCAGATGTGCTGAGAAAGATGAAGACTCTAGTTTATACCCATCTCCCCTGTGTCTGATTACACAACTTCAGGATCACCTGCCTCTCCTTTTTGAGCTCTAAAAATAGCAAAGATGAGTTCACTGATAGCTGAGTCACCTCATTGAAGGGGTTGTTCTGTCCAAATATTATTTATTGCAAAATTTGTCTTAAACACATTTTACACAGTGTTTCTTTCTCCTGTCAAAAGCACAGCTATATGGGTAATATTTAATAAATACTGTATTTATTACTATTATACATACAGAAATAAGATTTATATGTAAATTACATATGTATAAAATTCAGCACAAATTAATTTCTTTTGAGCCCCATAGCAGTTTTTAGAATTAAATTAAACATTGTGACTCCAATTCTACAGCTAAGAAAACAGAGGGTCAGTGAGGTTATGTGATTTACTCAAGGTTTTCCAGCTAAAAGTGATCCAGTTAGTACTAAACATTAGATCTTCTGACTAAGGGAATTCTCTTTTCTCGGCATTGCATGACATATATCGCTCCTTCCCATGGTTAAAAAACAATCACAAAGCTATAGGCCCCTTGCCCACTCAGCACACTCAGCACTGAGAGAGAACATCGTGACCTAAATTTTACATATGTGTGTGCATATGTATATATATTTTATTTTAATAGGTTTAGGGTTGTACCCGTGTTTTTTGTTACATGGATGAATTGTATAATCCTGAAGTACTGACTCTTAGTGTACCTGTCACCAGAATAGTGTACATGGCACTCATGGTACACTTTCATTTTTTTTATCTCTTATTCCTCTCCCACTATTCCCAATTCTTGGTTTCCAATGTCCATTACACCACTTCATGACCATACATACTCATCATTCAGCTCCCAGTTATAAGCGAGAACTTGTATATTTGTTATACTATTTCTGAGATACTTTTCTAGGGATAATATTCTCCAATTCCATCCATGTTGCTGCAAGAGACATTATAATATTTCATTTCTTGATGGCTGAGTAGTACTCCATGGTGTGTGTATACATATACATATACATAAAACACATTTTCTTTATCTGCTCATCAGTTGATGGGTACTTAGGTTGAGTCCATATCTTTGCAACTGTATTACATTGGAGTGCAGGTGTCCTTTTGGCATAGTGACCTCTTTTCCTTTGGGTAGATATCCTTGGTGATATTGCTGGATCAAATGGTAGGTTTTCTTTTAGTTCTTGGAGGGAATCCCCATACTGTTTTCTATAGAGGTTGTACTAATTTACATCTTACCAACAGTGTATTAGTGTTCCCTTTCACCAGATCTGTGTCAACATTCTATTGTTTTTTGATTTACTAATAGTGGCTGTTAGGGATAGGTAGAGAAGAGAATAAGAAGGAACAGAAAGGCAGACAATTGCTGAGACAAAGAAAAGTGGGCAACGCGAAGACAGAGGAAACAATTCCTTAGCTTAGAAATGCGCAGGATAGGGAAGATGGATTATTCCGGGCTACTGCAGGAGCAGAACTAGCCAAGATTGTGGTGAGAAAATGTTGAAATTCACACTCTGCTCAACTCCTGAGACCCCCTACAGAGGGATTGATCAGTAGGAACTTTTTAAAGAAGAAATCTAGTCAGCATCTCATGATTTATCAATGCCCTCTTAATATCTTAGAGACTTTCCAAAGGGGAAGTTAGTTAAGAATAATGTGGAGTCAGCTTGATCAAGACCCTAGTTAAAAGAAATGCATAAACATTAGAAGCGGGAGGAGCAAAGCTAGGAATTGAGGAATAAATACAAGGGGAAAAAAGCTTGTAAGGGGTCCTTTTTGGAAAAGAGCAGCACCTGCACCACGGTGTGTTCTATCTGGTTATAAACTTAAGTGTGTTCTATTTGTTTAAAAATTAAACTTTTCTGCTGAATTGTCACTGCTGCCCGTGACTTCCTCTTTTCATGCCGGCTCTGTTCCTGAGTTTCCTCTTTTTATGTGGGTGAGTCAAAGTGCTTTCAGATTCTGGGAGCCACTTGCTAGTAGCTCCCAGAGAAGGGCCAAACCAGGGCTGGTGTCTTCAGAGCCCCCTGACAGTGGCCATTCTGATGAGGGGGCTAAAATGTTAGTGCATGTGGTTTTAATTTGCATTTCCCTGATGATTAGTGATGTTAAACTTTTCTCATATAATTGTTGTTCATTTGCATATCATCTTTTGGAAACAAATCTGTTCATGTCTTTTGCCCACTTTTTGATGGGGTTATGTTATTTTCTTGCTGTATTGTTTGAGTTCTTTTTAGACTCTGGATATTAGTCTGGATATCTGATTAGTCAGATGTATAGTTTGTGAATATTTTCTCCCATTGTGTAGGTTGTTGATTTTTTCCTTTGCTTTTAGTTTAATTAAGTTTAGTTTAATTAAGTACCATTTATTTATTTTTGTTGTTACTCTATTTACTTTTGGGGTCTTAGTCATAAATTCTTTGCCTAGAAGAGGTTTTCTTATATTCTGTTTTAGAATTTCTATGGTTTCAGGTCTTACATTTAAGTCTTTAGTTCATCTTGAGTTAATTTTTGTAGATGGCAAGAGAAAAAGACCCAGTTTCTTTCTTCTGTAGGTGGCTATCCAATTTTCCCAGTACCATTTATTGAATAGGGTGTCTTTTCCCTAATGTATGAAGAGCAGTTGGTTATAGCTATGTTTTTTTTTTTCTGGTTCTCTATTCTGTTTCATTGATCTATATGTATGTCTTTATATCAGTACCATGCTGTTTTGGTTACTATAGCTTTGTAGTATAATTTGAAGTCAGGTAATGTGATGCCTCCAGATTTATTCCTTTTGCTTAGGATTTTGTTGGCTATTCAGACTATTTTTCAATTCCATATGAAATTTTAGATTGTTTTTCCTAGGTATATGGAAAACGATGTTGGTATTTTGATGGGAATTACACTGACTCTTTAATTCATCTCCGGCAATATGGACATTTAACAATATCGGTTCTTATAGTCCATGAGAAAGGGACATTTTTTATTTGTTTGTGCTATCTATGATTTCTTTCGTTAGTCTTTTATAGTTCTCTTTGTAGATATCCTTTACTTGTTTGGTTAAGTATGTTCTTAGATATTTTATTTTCTTTACAGCTATTGTAAATGGTATTGAATTCCTGTTTGACTCTCAGCTTGATTATTATTAATGTATAGAAATGCTACTGATTTGTATACATTAATTTTAGGAACTGAGACTTTATTAAATTTATTTGTCAATTATAGGCACCTTTTGGAGGAGTCCTGAGGGTATTCTAGATATAAGATCATACCATCGGCTCAGTGCCTGTGGCTCAACGGGCTAAGGTGCCAACCACGTACACCTGAGCTGGTGGGTTCAAATCCAGCCTGGGCCTGCCAAACAACAATGATGGCTGCAACCAAAAAATGGCTGGGCATTGTGGTGGGCACCTGTAGTCCCAGCTACTTGGGAGGCAGAGGCAGGAGACTCACTTGAGCCCAAGAATTGGAGGTTTCTGTGAGCTGTGATGCCACAGCACTCTATCCAGGGTGACAGCTTGAGGCTCTGTCTCAAAAAAAAAAAAAAAGATCATACCATCACCAAACAAGGACCTAAAATATATTAAATGGCAATAAGATCAGGACTAAAACATGAAGGGGAACTCAGGCCTTTGGGTTTCTATCCACTTGTGATAAACCAAGCTTAAAAACTTGTCAGCCATTTTCCTGATTTTTTTCTTTTTGCTTTGAACAGTTAATCTTTGCTTTAGTGATTATTTTTAGGATATCTTTGCTGAGAGGAGAAGATGGAAATAGAATGTCATGACCTTGGGAGATAAGTAGAAAGGAAGTTCAAGGCACATTGTAAATATCTCAGTGTTTATAGATGAAAAAGATGCTAAGTGGATCAGTTCCCTTTTATGAAGAAGTTGTTTGAGTCTTACCTTTGAGCAAGACCAATTTTATGTTCCCAGCTAATGTGAAATGTGACACAAAAAAGGAACTGATCCCCAACTGTTCCGGAGAAAGATTAAATGCACTTCTGGTTCCTTTTGCAGCTATTCATCATTTTAATTGGTTTTGAAGCCAAAAAACTTTGACAGCATTTGTGATGGGAATCCAACTTCATAATTCATAAACTGTAGAAAAGTGATTACAGCCTTCATTTGGAGGCTGTGCACACACCTTATTAAGTTGCTACAAAATGGAACACCAGAATCACATTAATCACATAATCTCTTTGTACACAGGGGTTCCAGCAGGTGAATTATGGCCCACATTTTAGTGAGTCCCTCGGGAAGAAAATACTCAGCTGTAGACCTTTTGGGGATGACACACCCCCAACTCATGGTGTTCTTTGCTATACTTGATACCAGCATCATTCTTGACATTTTCAAGAACCAAGGTTCATTTGATCCCGTTGCCTTCCTGTTCCATGACCCCCTTCCCCACATGATATTCCACTGTACATGATGTCCCTTTATAGTACTTGCCTCACTCTTCCAACCCCAGTTCTCCATAAGTGGTTCAAAGATATGGACTGAGTCTTTTACTTGATATCACTGTGCAGACCACATAGCAGACTCTCAAGAACTTTGTTGGACGAATGAGTAAGCTAATTACAAGAGTTGTTTAAGTTAGTCTGTTGACTCTAGTATCATTTAACATTATGAGAATTGTCAGGTAGAGCTTGCTCATGTTCTGTACATTAACGGAATTATTCAAATACGATCATTTGCTTTTGGGATTAAGCAGAACCACAAAAGTATGTTCCCAAGAGTTTCCAAACCTTTAAACAATCAACTTGCCATTACTGTACTTTTCTGATTTTACAATAAAGGTTGATATCCCTAAACCTCCTTTTTAAATGTACCAGTGTAATGCCACTTTTAGTGATGGAGGTGTTATAAGCAGCATTATTTGCATATTTTAATTGCATTTTGTTGTTATTTTATAAAGACAAGTGGAAAATGGAAAAATGAAATATGCTGATGTTAGAGGGAAAACTAGAAGTCTTGTAAATTTAATACAATTGAAACAAGATAGAAATTATTAGCAAGTTTGAAATCATTTGCAAACAGCAAATCTTTAGCACCCATTGAATACCATTGGATTTGACTCAGCTGTGTTGAGTTGTGATTGAAAAGAAGAAAAATTTAAAAAATATCCCTCTTTTTGAAGATACATCATCAAAAATTATGTCTTAGAGTTGAAGCATAATAAGGATTGTATAATTATGATAATTTTAACTTTATTTTTAGCTTTCTGGGAACATAATCTTGCATTATAAATGCACATTTATTGTTCAAATTTGGGAACTGCATATATTTTCAAAAAAAATTCAAATGGTAAAATAATCAGATTTTCACATAGATTTCTTCCATTCAGTTAAAAATCCAAGACCTATTTGTTTATAAATCTTTATGGAACTATTAAGATAAAAAAATTGATAGGAAAGGAAAAGAAATGAAATATCTTGGCTTTGCTAAAATAAAAACAGACAAGTGATTTTCTGGACTCACTGGACTGAAGGCATCAGAGTCTACATCTTGACCTCTTTATGTGATGTTGGAAACTCAACTGAGAGGGACAGCCAGACAAGGCCAGATCACAGCTCTCTCACTCCCAGACCAAGGCTACATAGGCAAGGGTGATACTCACAGAAAAGAGAATCCTTCACCCAGGGCAACTGGACTGTTTCTAGGGTCCATGCATTCTGAGGGCAGTTACATTTTCTAGAGATTAAATAACAGAGGAAATCTTAATTCCATATGAAAACCTGTATGTGAATGTATATGATGATTTTATTTATAATTGCCTAAACTGGAAGTCATCCAAGTGTCCCCAGACTGAGAAAGGGGTAAACTATGGTACATCACAGAATGGAATGCTATACAGTAATGAAAAAGGAGCGAGTTACTGACATACACAGTCACAACATGATAAATCATCAATGCATGGGAAAAGTCAGACTTAAAAGGCTATATAGACTGTACGATTTCATTTGACATATATGGCATTTTAGAAAAGACAAAACTAGGACTGGAGAACAGATTCATGGTTGCCAGGGACAGAGGGACTTGGGCAGTGGCTGAGTACCAGGAATAGCAGGAGGGAATTGTTTTGGGGTGATGGAATGTTCTTCTGTCTTTTAAGTATGGTGATGTTTACATGATTTAATGTGTTTGTCAAAGAATACTTCCAGAACAGTGTCCTGAAAAGAGTACATTTTACTTTCTGTAAATAAAAAGTGAATCAAGCAAATGGCAACTGGACTAGACGAATTTTACATGACAATAACGTGCTCTTATCTTGGTAGAGAATTACAGATGATTTTGAAGAACAACTTTGGAATGTACTGACTTTTCCCCTAAACCTTTTTTTTTTTTCCTGGTCTACTCTAAAGAACTATTTACCTTGCTATCTCCCCAAAATTGACTACAATGATGACTGGATGGGCCTTGGATTCTCCCTGACATGGTCCACGAGATACTCAAGCTCTTGCTTTGAGCGTTTTTCCTGTTTGGGGATTTCATCACTCAAACAGACTTAGTTTCCTTCATATTCTGTCAGGTTCAGAAAGAGTTTAACTCTATTCAGGGAAAAAAAAATACCTTGGGGGATAAGGCTTAAATGTATTAGTTGGAAAGTGTCCTAGAAAAGGGTTATTTGGGGTGCCTGGGTAGGATAGGATGTCTCTGTTTCTGAGAACCCAGCACACATTTTGGAGAAAGAGAGCTGCTTCCTTTGCCCAGTCCCAGCCTAGGTCTTGCCTCCCAGCCACCACCAGGAGCTCATTACTCAGCATTTAAGGTGAGGCTGGGATGGCCAGGGAGGCTTTCTGCATTTATTTTCATTTCTGGTTAATTACAGTAATTGACACAACACCGTTTCTATCCCTATATCTATTCAGCAGCAAATGTTCAAGTCACAGACTCTCAACTCTCATTAATCTCATTGTTTAAAAGTTTTTTTTTTTTAAATCATGTGTTTTATTTCCTCATTATGGAAATTTCAAGTCAGCAGTGAAAATAAGGACGCCTTTGGTCTCAGCTCCACTTCCAGTTTTCAAGGGCATTGGCAAGTCTTTGAACATTCAACATTCTCTCACTTTATTTTTCCTCACTTTAACATCAAAATGAGAAGCGATGCTCCTGGTAGAACTGCAAATTGATTCAACCTTTTCACAGAATAATTTGATAAGGTTTATCAAAATTAAAATTGCATGTACTACTTGACCCAGAAATTTCACTTCTATGAATTTATTCTAAAGGGATATTCGCATAAGGATTCAAAGATCTATATTCAAAGCAATACATTCACCCTATAGTTTATAGTAGCAGAACTTTAGGGGAAAACCAAAATGTCAATCAGTAGGTGCTTGGTTAAATAAATTACGTGTATCCATACTGTGGGAGAGAATATGCTGTTAAATAAAAGAGCAGATTGCATGATATGATATATTGTATGATTCCAGTAATGGGAAGAAAAAAAGTCTGGAAAGATCCACACAGAACTACCACATCACTGAAATTAGAAAGTAAGTGGGATGTACAGAGGAGAAAGAGGGGAGGGAGAGAAGGGTGACTGCAGGGTTTATTTTATCTACACTTCTGCAATGTTTGAGTCCTTGTGAGGAGGAGCAGCCCTTGCTTCTGTATTAAAGAGGAAAATATGGAAAAAAGCGTGATGCACTTCTAAGAATTTAGTAACAATGATTAAACAGTACCCCCTTTAGCTCATACAGGGAACTGGAGAGTTTCCAAGTGACTTGACATCTATTATCTTTTTTAATGCTTGAGATAACCTAGAAAGGTGGGTGGGAAACTATCTCCCAGGTGGGCAGCAGAAACCAGATGGGACATCAGTCTCCCAGGACGCGGTCAGGTGCCCCTCTCGTTCCCACATTCACAGGGTTGGTAACTGATTTCTAAAATTGGCTGTTTTGTGAATAGGTTATTTTATAAATTTCACTTTTTGTTAAGGAATAACAAAGACACGGTAAGACATGCGATCTTGATGCATTCTGGGAGTGTATCCACCCTTGAGACTGTCAATACCGTCAAGACAGAGGATATTTTTACCGATCTGGAGACTTCTCTCATGACACGATGCCCTTCTCAGAAAATCTCCACCTACCCCAAACAACCACCATTCTGATCTCTTGCTGTAACTTAGTTCTGTCTGTTTCAGAACTCCATGTAAGTGGAACTATAAGAGACTATGTCCTCTTTTTCTGTTTGTCTTCTTTAGCTTACATAATGTTTGGAGGAGACAAACCTACTTTACTGTGTATACCTTTCCTTGTGGAATAATGTTCCATAATGTTCCTTTCCTTGTACAATAATGTTCCATTGTATCCACATATCACTATTTTATTTATCCATTTCTCATTGATGGACATTGGCATTATTTCCAGATTTTGCTATTATAAAGCTGCCATGTATATATCTTTCTATAAACATGTTTTTGTTTCTCTTGGTAGATACTTAGGCGTGGACTTGCTGGTTGCACGCTAAGTTTGTTTCACTTTATAAGAAACTGCCAAACTTTTTTCCCAAAGGGATTGCACCATTTGATATTCTCCCTAGCAATAGGAGGCTACAGGGAGGTTTTAGTCCTCACAAATACCTACCTTTATCTGTAAGTATTTTCCTGTAGATCAGTGTTTTCCAACCTTTTTTATGTCATAGCATGCTGGAACCTATGGTTAAACTTCTGTGGCATACTTAAATTATGTTGATTAAAAAAAGTGAAAAAAAAAAGAATATATTTACTGTGCTTTGAACTTCTTTCAAAAATAATTTAATGAGTGATCTTTACAAAATTTTGTGGCACACCTGAGATCCAGGTTGAAAGAGTCTTCCGTGACCTTTCAGCAGCAGTAAATCCATTCCAGGCCTCCCGTGCCCACCTCCAGATCAGAGAGACACAAGATAACAGTCCCTGTCCCAGGAAGTGAATCAGAAGACTTTTAAAGACTTCCCTTTTAGCTGCAAAGTCTAAGCCTGAGCACATGTTCACACCCTCTGCAGGTACCCAAGAGCCTTCGTTTCTCAGGTTGAGTCAATATTCACTGTTGTTCATGTGACAGACCTCCCTTTTCCTTCTCCACCGTTCTTTCCCCATGGCAATCGCTGTGTGTGGACATAGACCCTACGTCATACATATCCGGTGTCACACAGGGCCATATTCCCTTTCCCACTATTGTGTGAATGAATGACTCTGGCTATTCCTTCCAAGATCCTTGGCTAGGAGCACATCCAAGTCCAGCATTTTGCAGGGCATGTTATGCCCACCCTGGGCTGCGTGTGGGGGACTTCAGGGGTGGATTGTACCTATTTTTATGATTGTCTCATTTATATGGCAAGTGAGGTCTTCCATTTATGGTGGTTACGAGCAGTTAACTTTAAATATGATCTATTAAAATAGTGACTCAAGTAACAATGATTAAATAAATAAAGGCACAGCAGGCCATCAGAATCCTGGTTTGAGTTCATATTTAGAAAACCCCAACTGTGGTACAATTCCTCATTAGCATTAAAGACACTCTGAGCAACTTGGCTGATCATTATAATCAAAAGAGATTTACTAAGCACCCGTTGTCACTCAGAATATAATGAGCCCCAGTGTAGACACGGGTCCCTGCTTGGGACTGAACATCAGTAATACTGTTACTAAATATATTCCTGTCAAAAATCTTTGTAATATCTAACTCTCCATGATGTGTGAAAAATCCGAGCATCCAATTAATTTCCAGATCAACGCCGCATGCTTTCTGATTAAGCACCATAAATGCTATTCAGAGCTCTCCGTGGGTTGGTCTGGGTTCCTGCTGATGGTGGAGCGAGGCGATAAGCCTGCTGCTGACTCCTCTTCCACGTTCCATGTAGGCAAGACCCCTCCGGGACCCTCGTGCGGGAGCTTACCAGGTGCCTAATGAGGCCGGTGCCGCCCGACAGTGTTTTTGTCTCCTCTTTTTGGAACATGTGTTTTGCAGATATCATCTCATTTTAAGTGTTCCTGTGGTTTCTTTTCTTTGTTTTAAGGCGAAGAGAGAAATAATGTTTAGTGAGCATCTCCTAAGTTCAGGCCTTATACATTCTCTCTCCCTCTTTTTCTCTCCTCTCCTTCCTCTCTCTCTCTCTCTCTCATCTCTCTCCTTCTCTGTCTCAACCACAACAGTTCATTGGCAACTAATCTTTCTCCTGGAAAAGTTCCCCATCTGCTCTTCTTGCTTCCATTTTTCCCACTCCCAGTCTAGCTCCATCATCAGGCAGATCTTTGAAAAATGCCAAATCAAGGCACGTTACCCTCCCTCCACCTGCAAGCTTCCCTTTGTTTCTAGGTGATGCTCAGCGCTCACCAAGCCCACACAGTTGGTCCTCTTTCTAATTCTCCAAGGTCATCTCATATTACGTTTCCCCCTCCTCAGGCTGATATGCTTCTCCCTTCCCTCTAGTCATACACACCGACCTTCTTCAGGTCCTTGAAAGGGCTCAGCGTCTTCCTGTCTCAGGGCTCCTGCACAAGCTGTTCCTTCTGCTGCCAAACGCCTGTCTGGCCCCTCCTTGTCCTGAAGGCATCAGCATAGGGACACCTTCTCCAGGGAAACCTTTCCTCGCTTGGCAGCACAGGTCACATTCCTCATAGTAAATACATTTATAGCATCCAGTACTCTTCCATCGTAACAGTGCACCCAGATGTAAATAAACAATCATTTCTGTCGTTGTTTCTTCAGGTTCTGTTTAATTACTAAAGGCTCAGGCCCTTGAGGGTAGAGATTATCTGCTTTAGTCATCAACTGTCTATGCCTACTAGTTGTACCCTAGTGATTCTTGCCTCCTGGAATTCATGACCTTGCACATAGTCCTCCACAATGAACAAGGCTGAACCACAGAACCGATAGGGTATTGGAACATCGTGAGGTTAGACCACAGCAGACACTGTGACTTCTGTCTTACTGCTTCTCTGGGATCACTTGCTTGGGGGCAAGTCAGCTGCCATGTTGGGAGGATGCTCGAGCAGTCCATGAAAACCCACACACAGTGGGGGAACTGAGGCCTCCTGTCAGCAGCCACGTGAACCAATTTGGAAGTGGAACTAGCCTCCACCCTAGTTGAGAATTCAGATAGATGACAGCAGTCCTGACCAACATCCTGACTGTAGCCTCACCAGAGATTCTGAGCCACCCAGACAAGATGCTCTTAATTTCCTGACCCTTAGTAACTGTGTGATAGAAAAAATATTTTTTGTTTTATGCTGCCATGTTTTGGGAGTAATCTATGATACACCAGCAAGTGACTAATATATTGGTATATTTTAGCACTCCATAGATAGTTGTTGAATGAATACTTGAAAATATATTGTCATCCTTTGTTCACATTTAACAAATGTAAAACACAAGAGAGACTTATTAACTTGTCCCAAATCAAAGTAACTAAACAGTAGAGCAAGATTGGGACCATATCTACCTATTTGTGTGTTGCTATTAGTGCCACTCCTGTAGTGCTATTTTTATCTCTCTCTCTCTTTTTTTTTTTTTTTTTGAGACAGAGTCTCCCTCTGTTGCCTTGGAGTTGAGTACTGTGGCATCATAACTGACAGCATCCTCGAACTCTTGGGCTCAAGTGATACTCTTGCCCCAGTCTCCTGAGTAGCTGGGACTATAGGCACCCACTACAACACCCAGCTAGTTTTTCTATTTTTAGTAGAGACGAGGTCTTGCTCTTCTCAGGCTGGTCTCAAACTCCTGAACTCAGGCCATCTACCTGTCTCAGCCTCCTAGAGTGCTAAAATTTTGACGCTAGACAGGTGTGAGCCACCATGTCTGGCCTATTTTATTTCTCTTGAAGAAAGAAATTTTAACATCTTGCTGGCCAAAGGATTTTCAAATACAGAAGCATTTACTGATCATGCTAAGGATGGGGTTACACATTGGCTATGTAGAGCAAAGGCCTCCTAAGTGGACGTGCTCTCTCTGGAGGATGGGAAGGATGATATATAGGCATGTGGGGAGAAAATATTATAAGAGTTTTTTTTGACCTTGATTAAAAAATTATGTATTTGTTCTAAGTGTGGTAAAAGATGCATAACATAAAATTTATCAGTTTAACCATTTTTAACCGTATTTAAATGTACAGTTCAGTAATTTTAAACACCTGTGTAAGCAATCTCCAGAAGTTTTTTTATCCTGAAAAACTAAAATTCTATACCTATTAAAACAGTAACTCTCTATTTCCCATCTCAACTCAGCCTCTGGCAAACACATTTCTCCTATCTGTCTGGATGACTTTTGTTTTTATTACTCTAGATACCACCTATAAGTAGGATCATAATAATATTGGTCTTTTTGTAACTGGCTTATTTCACTTGGCATAATGTCCTCAAGGTTCATCATTATTGCAGCATGTGATAGAATTTCTATCCTTTTAATTTTATCTTTCCTTTCCTTTTTAAGGCTGAGTAATATTCCATTGTATATATATAAAACGCATTTTGCTTATCCATCCATCCTTCCATAGATACTTAGGTTGCTTCTAACTCTGGGCTACTATGAATAATGCAACTATGTACAGGGGTGTGCATTTTAACACTTTTACTATTTGGTTTTATTTCATCCTTTAAAATTGTCTTTTGGGGATATGTTTTATAGTGTACCTAGCCTGTTATTAGAGGAGTATATACACGTACTGTGTAAATGCATATACTGGGAAAGCCTGTTCAAAGATTTTTACAGATAGGGTGTATAATTAAGCAATTTGGAGACCTCTGATTTTGTTAAGTGTACCAGATGCTGTTGAATGCCTCCTCTATAACTTTTTGCTTTTAGCATTTCAGTGCATCACAATTCAGCTTCCATTAGTTAGTATTTTGTCTCTTTATCTTTGGAGCTCGATCTGCCCATGACATGGCAATGTGGAAGTATAGGAAATTGCTCCCCTGTTCAACCCCTTAGTTCTCAACCACTGACTGATGGGAGTGTGTTAATGCCCCACTCTTTCTCCCTATGTGTTCTAACCCGTGTCCCAGGGTTGCCTGGCAGAAGTGAGCTCCAATTGCCTACAGTGGTATCTTGCTTGTTATACACCCTACATAGACGCCCTTCTTTCCATCACCCTCCCACTCCCCATCTGTGTTCCCTGGGACTAAATCCCAAATAAGATGCTTGTCCATAAATCCATGTCTCAGAGTCAGCTTTTGGGGGAATCCCAACTAAGACAGTAAATAAATGCAAAACTCCTTGACATCACTCAGCTTCAGTGATGAAGGTAGAGAGAGTCATGCTTGGAAAAGGAGCATCACCTGGACTTAATGTCATTCTCGAAAGCAAATTAACTAGATTCAACTTGAGAATTTCATTTCCTTACAATGCCAATTCAGGTTTTGTTTCTCAATCAGGGATTTTATTAGAAGGGAGGAGAGTTTCATAATATTTGAGAGTTACAACAGATAATAGTCCAATTTTCTCAGCTCCTAAACGAGGCTGCTATGCCCCTGAGACATTTAGCGGCTTTCTAGATGCCATACCACCAGAATGTGACACAGAGTGACTGTAGCTGCCTTGTAGATCTCTGGACTTAACGTTTCTAATAAAACCATCTTCCTACATCTTGATACACAACTGGATAGATCAGGGGATCTCAGCAGACTTTTTCTTAAAGTCAGCAGAAACAGTAAGAACTTTAGACTTTGCAGAACATACGGTCTCTGTTACAACTATGATTTGCCATTAGAGCAGGAAACCAGCCACAGATGTAAGTAAACCAGTGAGCGTGGCTGAGTTCTGATGAAACTTTATTTAGAAAAACAGATGGCCAGCCTGGGCATTGCATTTTGCCTACCCCTCTAGATAATAGAGGAGATGAACGTCCTCTTTGTCTTTATGTTTAAGAGAAATATTTTACTTTGTAAGACTTTCCTTACAACTCCTTTAGTATTGGGAAATAATTTTTAAATAATACATAGTCACTTAATTAAATGACTCAAGGTCCAAGTGTACTGGTCTTCAGACTCAAAGAATAGCTTACTGGGTCCTAAAATGCGTCATTGCCATTTGTTTCCCCTGAGATTTCCCTCATGTTCATCCTGAGTATCAGCCGGACTTGGTCGCAGGGGTGTGGCGTTCTCGTTGCTACTTATGATAGGCGGCGGCACACACGAGACATCCTGTCCCAAATATCAAAATGAGTGTGTATATTTTTCACTGTGTCAATATTAATTACTTGTGATTTAGCGTTCAATATTATTTTCTATATTAATTTCAACACAATGGGGTGAGTCTAATTTGGAATGATAAGATTCATTTGCATTTAAATTGATATTTTAAGCATTCCCTGTGAAGAGCAGATAGTATGCATGATTATAATTATAAGCATTGTTTCCAGGGCAGGTTTGTTTCCTCTTGGAAGGATTTATAAATGTGGTGCATCGAATTTAATACACGTATTAATAATGATGACACTATAACACCACATTTCTCAAGGGCCCTGTAACCAGAGTTCCCATATTCTGGGAATTCTCTTTATCTACTGGAATAGTGGATAAGCAAAGCTTGTTACCTAAGAACATGCCCATGTATATATATATATTTTTAATTTTCAAAAAATTTCTGATATTTAACTGAGTGTTGAAAATCTTAGATTCATGGCTCGGCACCTGTGGCTCAGCGGGCTAAGGCGCCAGCCACGTACACCTGAGCTTGCGGGTTCGAATCCAGCCCGGGCCTGCCAAACAACAATGACGGCTGCAACCAAAAAATGGCCCGGTGTTGTGGCAGGCGCCTGCAGTCCTAGCTACTTGGGAGGTGGAGGCAGGAGATTTGCTTAAGCCCAGGAATTGGAGGTTGCTGTGAGCTGTGATGCCACTGCACTCTATCCAGGGTGACAGCTTGAGGCTCTGTCTCAAAAAAAAAAAAAAAGAAAATCTTAGATTCATTTTGTGGCTTGAAACTGCATGTTGGGAGAAATCAAGTGGCTACTTTTTTTTCTTGAGACAGAACCTCAAGCTCTTGCCCTGGGTAGTGCCATGGCATCGCAGCTCACAGCAACCTCCAACTCCTGGGCTTAAGCGATTTCTTGCCTCAGCTTCCCAAGTAGCTGGGACTACAGGCGCCTGCCATAACCCCTGGCTATTTTTTAGCTGTAGTTGTCATTGTTGTTTGGCAGGCCTGGGCTGGATTTGAACCCGCCAACTCTGGTGTATGTGGCTGGCACCTTAGCCGCTTGAGCTACAGGCACCAAGCCTCAAGTGGCTACGGTTAACAGCATGTAACAGAAATGAAAGGAGTTAAAAACATGTAGAAAATCATTCCTATGGCTTTCACCAGTTCTCTGGTTTCTTGGGATGGAGGGGCTTTCTGTTGATTGGTTTGCGGTTATGAAGAAATACAGCAGTTCTCCCAGAAGGCAGGAAGTACTAACCAGCATTGGTTTCCTGGGCGATTGTCTGCTGGGTAGTACTGACCAGCCACTCTCCTTTCATAGCCAAATGCTGGTGTTTATTGAGGTATAAATAAATCATCTCTACTATGAGCAGGACCAAAGGAAGAGCATAACAAAGGCAGAGAAGGGAGCTATGTGAGAAGAAGCACAAGCAGAAGAAATCAAAGAATGAAGGGGCAAGAAAAAGAGAAAAGCAAAGTGTTGGGTTCATTCTTCAGCCAGTCATCCAACTGACCATTAACTGGCCTTTAATTACTCTGGTCCAGCCATTATTCCCTGGGAGGGTAAAGAGGTGAGCAGCACAGGCCAGACTGCCCCCTTCGGGAGCTGATATTTCACTGGGGGGGGGGGGGCACAAAATGAGAAGAAATTCATGGCGTCACACTCTTTTAAGAACTAAGGAGGGAGATAAACAAGGTGTGATATTTGCGTTGAGGGGGACTCAACTGCAAGAAGAGCTAAAAAGTCTTCTAAGCCTTCAATTAGGGAAAATCCGGGGTGCCGAGTCTGATCCATGGAGACCAAGGCTGTGCTGATCCTCACAGGGAGGAGAGACACCAGTTTGGTTTAAACAGGGTGCGTGGTCTCCTCTGCTTTTTCCTTTGTAATGCCCTTCCTGGTTGTTTTGGGGAGAATGCAGTGGAGACAGAGCGGAAGCAGGAAGCTGTTGTGGGGTCCAGGATGCTGACAGTGGAAACAGAGAAACAGGAGGGGAAAGAGGAAGGGTAAGGGGGATGTTAGTTTCCGCACCCACTGGCACACTGCTGCCGGGATGTGGGAGGCTGGGGGCACATTGAATGAAGTCAGCAGGACAGAAGGGGAACTTCACACGTTGCTCCGCACTGGCTGTGTGAACTAAGGAATCCACCAACCTCTCTGATCTCCAGTTTCCCGTCTGGGAGACGTAGATAAGAAAGTACCCACTTCACAGATTTCATGTGTGGGTGACATGTGACAATGCATGTAAAACACAAGGCCAAGCACACAGTGAATACTCAACAAACGCCAGACCCCAGACACCTGCCACTCAGCAGGAGTCAGGGGAGAAATAAAGAAAGGACCAAAGAGCAGAGCCAGGGCCAGGAGAAGAAGGGGAGACAAACCCCGGACCTCACACTCTGTCAACCAGCAGTCAGCTCTCCACGGAGGGGAAGATGTGTGTGAGCTAAAACAAGCCAGCCACAAATCCAAACTCCCAACTGCCACGGGTGTCTGATCCTTGTGACTGCTGGTGAGAGATTAATGGAAGTGTTTACAAACAGTGGCCATGGTCTTAGTCGCAGAAAATATAAACAGTATAGTCTTTGTTAAGACTGGTAAGAGTCCCTTAAAGGGACTGAGTGTATCAAGCGACTCAGCATCTGGTCACCACACAGGTGCCTCCACCAGGACTGGCTCCTTCCCAAGGAGTCTTGGGGAACATTCTCTACAAGTTAGGGGATATGTGTGCACGTGTTTCTAGGGTATGGCGGCAAAGAGAAGGGAGGGTGGGTCCAGAATCCATACCAGAGTATCCCCAATGCCCCAGCACCTTCGGGAGTTCAATTCATATTTTTTGGTAGATCAACAAAGACGCAGTGGCCATGTCAGCAATCTGAACGGTCATTGTGCCCCTTTGATTCTGAAAACAGTTAGGGTCTTGTTAGGGGAGACAGTCACCTTGCTTTCCAGACGGGGAAACCGAGGAACCAAAGATTAAAAGCTGCACTTTTTTTCTTGCTTGCAGCCACTCCAAGGGGAGTCCTCAAACTAGTCCTCCCTGAATAGCTTAGATTTACACCAAACCCCTTAATTTAAAAAATTGGCAACGTCTGAGTTATAAAACATAATCCATCTCTTTCCATCGCTTAATGAAAACATCTCCCACTCACGGTAATGCGTCTTCCTCTCCCACCCAGCCGGGTGCTTATCCTGGAGAGGTGCGTGCAGGCCTCCCCGCAATATTCCCCGCGGCGCTAAGGGACATTTTTCTAAGAGCTAAGCCCCTGCTTCCTTCTCTTGGCCTCAGGTTTTAATTACTGGTTAGTAATTACGGGTTCTTTCTTCGTGAAAAATCATTTCCCATAGGTTGGGAGTCCGCAGCAGGATTACCACGGTTGAGAAGCTAATCTTATTTCCCCATCAGATTCTGTCTGCCTTGGCCACATAGGATGGAAAATTCTGCTTGGCCCGAAGCTGCACGCTGCTCAATTGTAAGCAGGTCAGGATTCCCGGGAGCTGATCCTGAGATGAGGCTGGTGGGCAAGTGCTGTATGAAGGACGCGCCCCCGGGGGAAGCCAGTTTAGGGGTCGCGGGCTGCAGACCAGGGCGTGGGCGAAGCTGCGCCCAGACGTATTTTCAGGCCAAGTCCTGCAGGGGGCGCCGGCGGGGCTAGTGACTCCTCGGCGTTTTGCGGGCCTGAGACCCGCTCCTCGCGCTCCTGTGCTAGCTTAACTGCCACCAAGAGGGGACGCAAGTTCCCAGATGTAAGGAGTCTCCTCACGCTGGCGGGTGGGGAGGTGCAGCAGCCCTGGGGCAAGTCCCCCCACCCCCCACCCAGAGGAGCAGCAGGTGCTGGCCGTTAGAGGCAAAGCCAAACCCAAGTAGGGGTGAGGACACTCACCAAATGGGACCAAGAGACAGCGGCCATCAGCCACTGTGCGCAGTTCCCGCGGGTGGCTGAATGTGGCGGTCGGAGGGGCAGAGCGCGGGAGGGCTTGGCAGGGGAGGTGTGCTGAGAAGGGTCAGAAGCTCGCAGCTCCCACGGGGGTCTCCAGCGGGGTCTCTGCCCCGCCAGGTTTTGCCTGAGCGCTCGAAGCATCTCGGTGCATGGGGCTCTCCGCAGCCTCGCGTGGCGCCGGAGACCCGAGTTCCAGCCCGAGCTCTGCTGTGACCTCTGGGTGACCTTGGACTGTTCCCTCCACCTGGGCCTCAGTTTCCTCCTCTGCAGGGTGAGGGATGGGCCGAGAACGCCTGTAACACCCCCTGAGTTGTTAGGGGCTTGGGTTCAGCCCAGCAGACGTCGTCTGTGTCACGCAGGGCATGTGTTTCAACCGTGTCACCGGGGAACTGAAAGCCCTGGAGCCAGCACTACACCAGCCTGGCACGGAGCACATGATGGGCGGGAGCAGAGTGGGCGCCGCGTGTCTGTCAGAATAGGGACCGAGAGGCCCAGGGGACAGGTTGGGGCCACATGGCTGCATTTCAGAGTCCATGCACTTTTGCTCACTCTGCCTCCTGGGGCGGCCTTTATTTCCTGGACTTGCAGATGGGACGGTTTTGAGCTCATCCAGCCCATTGCTGGCCTCAGAACCCATTGTCCTTTATCCCCCCTGAGCCTGTAGTACCGGGACAGTGGCTGACAGGTGACATCCCAGCCTCTACCGCTGGTGAGATTTAAATATTAGCTGTTCTCCTGGTGGAGGGAGAAGGCATCTTCAATGACCAAGTCTGTGTTTGTTTTCTACTGCTGCTGTGACAAGTTACTACAAACTTAAACGGGGTTGAACAAGTGTGATCTGACAGCTCTGTAGGTCAGGGTCTGACACGGGTCTCACTGGGCTGCAATCTGGGTGTCGGCGGGGCTGTGTTTGCTAACTCAGGGTGTTGGCGGAATTCAGTTCTGTCCAGGACTGCGGGCCCTGTTTCCTTGCGGGCAGTCAGCTGAGGACTGGTCCCACTTTGCAGAGTCCCCCCCTCCCCAGCCTTGGTCTGTGCTCCCCTGTCTTCAGACCAGCAACACTGCTTCTCATGCCTTGGATACCTTCTGCCCCCCCCTCTGTCTTCACGTCTCTGGCTGACCCAGTCTTCTTTCTTCTCCGACTGTTAGGAAACATATGATTGCATTTGGCCCACGGGAGGATCTCCCTATTTTACCTTACCCTTAACTCTATCTGCCGAGTCCCTTTACACATGCTGTATAGAGTGACATAGTCACAGGTTGCAGGGATTAGGCCATGTTGGACTCATGGCCATGCTGCCGTCCTATCCTCCCTCTCTCCTTGCTTTAGAAGGACCCTGACTCTTCAGGACTTGGGGTTCAATCTTTCACTTGACTTCGTTCATCCATTTGGCAAACCAACTGTCACTGCACAGCTGTTATGTTCAAAGTCACGTGCTAAGCAGTGAGGACATGGGAGTGAAAAGGCATGGCCCTTGTCCTCATTCAAGGCACAGCAATGTGGCACCTGCCCAGGTCCCCTTCACAGGGCCGCTGTGCCCAGGCACCAGCTCTGGGAGTACTGGCTGCTGCAGGAACACCACCATCTCCTTCTCTTGGAAATTGGCCTTCGACAGTTCACACCGTGCGATCAGGCTGAGGCTGGACTCCAGCTGAGACCACAACCTGGCTCAGCTTCTTCCCTGCCTTGTTCCCTCCCTCCCGTTCACCTGAGAGCCTTCACCCAGGAAAATCACTTTATCAGGAACTCCCATCTCAGTCTTCCAGGGCAGCAACTGAAGGTAGTTAGAAACAATAACCAATCTAATCTCTTTCATCAGAATCCTCTGTCCATTTCGGACTGTGTGTGCAGACCCCTATGTATTTTACTTTACAAACAATGAAGAACCACAAATGTCTTGCCTTCCATAGGTCTATGTGCCTACATCCAACCTGAATATATTTTATGTTATTCTGTTTTTAGAGACATGGTCTTGCTCTGTTGCCGAAGCTAGAGCGCCGTGGCAAAATCAAAGCTCACTGCCGTGTCAAACTGCTGGACTCAAGCTCTTCTTTGGCTTCAGCCTCACAAGTAGCTAGAACTGACTATAGGTGCACACTACCATGCCCGGCTAGATTTTTTTTTCTTTTGCCCAAAAGAAATCTGGTGGGAGCTCCTGGCCTCAAGCAAACCTCCTGCCCTGCCCTCCGAAACTGCTGGGACTATACAGACGTGAGCCACTGTGTCCAGTGCCAGAATATGAAGAAGGTGGAAAAAAAAGAAGTCCCACATTTTAAGAAAGAAAAAAATGTATTAAATTGTAATAGTCAATATATATAATAACAAAAGACGAATACAAGTCACCTGGAGCACCTCTTGTAACAACTGCAGAAGGCAAATGTGATGTTTTACTAATTTAATGTTGTCTTTTCCTTTCTTAAAATGTGTATGTATTTTTTGGCGCTCTCTGCCTTTTCAAAGGCGACCTTCAGGACTAAAATGTAATTCTTCAGGCAACGGGGTAAGTGCTTTGTATTCTGCAATATCTGGGTCCTGCCTTAGAGCTCGTTACAAAGCGAAACAAAGGAAGGCTGTTGCTTGTGAGGTTCTGGAGTACAATACCTGGTAGTAGCAGGAAAGTGGAAGGAAAACTTAGAATACCGTACTAAGTTTAAATTTCATTTTAAAATACTTTCTGTGAATTCATATGAAAGCTTGAGGTAGGAAGGGAAAAGGAAGTGAAGAACATGGACTTAGAGGTCTAACCACTTTAGGCTGGCAGTCGTCCTGCTAAATTCTAGCTGTGTAATCTTGGGCAAGCTACTTAACAAGCATGAATGCTTCCCAAGGGTGTTCTCTGTGTTAGGAGCAGTTCTAAGGGTTTTGTGTGTGCTGCTTAATGCTTACGGGTATTATCACAATCACCAATAACATCAGTATTATTACTAACCCATTGTACAGATGAGGAAATTGGGGCACAGAGAGATTCACTTGCCCAGGGTCAAACAGCAAGTGGTTACGGTGAGATTTGAACTCACAGAGGCTGGCTGTAGGCCTCTTAACTTCTACACTAAATTTCTCAGAGGTTCTAGTTGTAGCAGAATTGTTATTTATGAAAGAGCCCTATTTATGGCAATAGGGAAAGAGTATACTTATTTTGAGATAAAAGCAAACATAATAAAAAACCTAAAACCTGAAGAGTAGTCTATTTTTATTAACTCAGAGAAAAAGCAAGCCATTCAGTTCATGCTCAGATATCCACTATCATCAAGAAGGCTATATTACTTTTCTATTGCTGTACAGTAAATTACCACAAATTTAGTGGCTTGAAACAACACAGATTTATCTCAAGAGTTTCCAGATATGGTTAACTGTGTTCTGTTCCTGTGTTCTCAGGGTCTCAGCCAGTGAAATCAAGCTGTCACCTGGGGCTGAGATCTCATTTAAAACTTGGGATTCTCTTCTAAGTTCACTATGTGTGCTGGCAGAATTCTGTTGTTTATGGTAGTAGGAGAAAGGCCCTCAGCTCCTTGGGGGGCCACCATTCCCCGTCTGTGGCCTTCTTCACATCATGGTGGTTGCTTCTTCAAAGCTAACAGGTGGAAGTTTATACTGACTTCCCCTTCTCTGCCCTGTGGATTTCTTATAAAGGCCTCACCTGATTAGTTCAGGTCCTCCCAGCACAATCTACCCTTTGATTGGCTTAAAGTCGACTGATTAGAAACCTTAATTACTACAGCTAAACAAATTTCTTTCACATTGCCGTATAATGCAACCTACTCATGAGAGTGAGGTCCCATGATATGCTCAGGTCCTGCCCATTCTCACGGGGGATTATACAAAGTGGTTGCACCATGGGGTAGGAATCGTGGGCCATTTTAGAATTCTGCTTACCATAAAGGTTCTATCTATGAGGAAAAACGATCAAGAGATTTTAAATAAGAGAATAGGATCTCATTGAAATGAAAGTTGAGGTCCTCATGATTTCAGCACAAACTCCAAAAAGATATCATATGACAGAAAACTATGTGGCTCAGTGTCTGAGCCTTCCTTGTTGAGATCTGGGCATTGCTTTTTTATCTTTGTTGCTGCTTAAGAAAACTGGCTCTGGATGACGGGTAAGACCTCTGGCCTCCATCAGATCTCTCTTTGCTCAGGCAGTGTCCCCATGTAGGCAGGGCTACAGCTGACATGCCCACGTGGGCTCTGTGCCTGTCAACAAGACACAAGCAAGCATTGCAGATGGCGCCCACTCTGCTGTGGCTTCACCCCATCACTTGCCTTGCAGGCCCACCTCAGACATCCAAAATTGTGGCGTTAGGACGTGCCATTGGGAAACTGGCTCGTGAGGAGAGGGAAAAAGTAAGAATGAATGTGTTTTTCATCACAGCTACAGCAGGGAGTTACTGGAAAAGAAATGACAATAGAACCTCTGTGAGTTGACGACTCAAGGGACTGTAACAAACTGGTCAGCATATGGAGATGGTGGACATGAGGACCCAGGCCTGATACGTACATGTGGGGGTCATCTTGGGAGTGGTCAGAGTAGGGACGTGGTCAGCTATGGAGGTCCTATTCTGATTTGTAAGGTCCACTTTAAACAAAGCCTGGTCACTGAAGGGTTTATGGTCGTCTGAGGTAAAAATCTGAAGAAGAAAGCTAATGAAATATTTCACAGCGTGGGAATTTAGTGAGTACATACTGACAGTGAAGACTAAGAAAGAAAGTAAGGCTGTGGAGAAGAATGACCTTTCAAATGTTATTTATACTTGCACAAATGACTTTCTTGTGGCTTATCATGTAATATGAACATCGCTACATTTTTTTCTGAACAGGTTTCTTTGGTAATAAACAGAATAAAACCCCTTGTCTCATTAGCATCCTCCCCTCCCTCCCTCCATCCATCCGTAATTTAGTCATTTTTTTATTTAAAAGGTCTCTGTTAATTATCTCTTGGGGAGTGAGGCCTCCGATTGATCATCTCATGAGCAAAAGATTTGGAAGACATTATCCGGGTCTTTAAGTCACTTAAATTTCATCAAAGAGATGAGAATCTATCAAAGGCCTTTAGGGAATTTGGGGTCAGGAAATTATTTTTGTAGGCTACTTTTTTAGGTCATGCCACTCAGAGGATTCTCATCTCCAAATGAAAATCCAATCACCCATTTGTCCAGTATCATATTAATCAAACTTCTAGATGAATTCAGATGCTGTATTGGCCCAGGAAAACAAGCTCCTACCCAACGTGGTAAGCTGTTGCTCATTTAAGTATAATTATCCCTTCTTCTATAATTTTTAGCAATGGCTTGCTTCTTCTTGCTGTTGCATTCCCAAATGGGCTGAGTTTTATTTTCAGGCTAGCAATGAGCATGTTATAATGTATTTACATATTTACACGTGAACTCCCCAGGGGCACATTTTACATTTCACATTTTATAATCCAGGCTCTCCGTATAGCATTTTGCACATAATATGTTTCTTAAATGTTGATTAGGTTCAATGAAATGAAAACTAGTCAATTAAACAATTAAAAAATTCATTGACAGATTTTTTTTTCTTTGCTTTTGGCTATAGTGAAAGTTTAGGTCCAAACAAGTAGTTTCATTTGATTAAACAAGGTTTTATTTTTGTCTATTTTTATACCAAAGCGTATTCCTATAAAAATGGATGGTTTCCTCTAGTGCATGGGGTGAGTCAAATGATAGACAATGGAATGATGATGTATCAAAATAGTTTAAAAAACATTCTTATCCCCGGTATTCAGGCTGTCTTCCTGATCTGCCAGTCCTGGAAACAACCCAAGTGCCCACAACCCATGGGCTAATAAACTGCAGTGTATGTATACCATGGAATATTATTCAGCCATAAAAAGATGGAGACTTTACATCCTTTGTACTTACCTAGATGGAATTGGAGAATATTCTCCTTAGTAAAGAATCACAAGAATGGAAACAAAAGTATCCAACGTACTCAACACTGATATGAAACCAGCAGATGAATAACCACATACCCACAGGAGAGAGAAACACAGTTAAATTCAAGTGGAGGGAGGAGAGAAGAGTGAGGGGAGGGGGGTGATGGACTCTAACCTAACGGGCAGAGTGTAAGGTAGACGGCCCACCTCCTGGGTGAGGGGCACAGCTACAACTCGGACTCTACCTGACAGATGCACACAGTGTGACCTAATAGTTTGTACCCTCCTATTAATCTGAAATAAAAGAGTTTGCCAGAATAAGAGCATAAATAAATAAATGAAAAAACATGCCAGCCCTTCCTTTCAATAACACACAAAGGTTATTCAAACCTCAATCTAATATGCAATATTAATGTGTCTAAAAGGCTGGAGCCATGTCTGAGATCAATACTCCACAGTGTCTGAGTCATTCAGGGCTGAGGGTGTGCTGCCTGTCTCTGGCTGTCACTCTTTTATCAAGATGACCACATGCCCCCTGGGGCTCGCTGTGCACACTGCTGCCCAGCCCCGGCCCAAGACACTTCCTCCAGGCTCAGCAAGGTCAGGCCCCTCCTCAGAGACAGACACCTGTCAGGCCCCATCAAGAGAATGGAAAAGTACAGGTTCCCAGGGGTGGGCTTTTTTCCTCCCACAAGAACTTCTGTTGGTGAAATAGTAACGCTGGAGCATAAATCTGGTTTCAGATTTTGAAGTGAACCAAAGAATGTACCTTTTTCCATCTGGGAAGCTAATTGCCTTTCCACCAACCTGAGGGATTCTAGACATTACAGAAAAGAAGTAGTTTGTAGTTATTTGCATGTGGATTATCCACCTCTTGAATCATAGTCTGTCCAGGCGTGGGGCTGTGGGACTTCAATTAGCTTCCATGGCCTTCTGTTCCTTCATTAGTTCCATGCTATGGTGGCATCCACCTAGGAGGCGGTTGGGAATGGAGGGTCCTGTGTGCCTCAGTTTCTGATCATCATCAACAGTGGCTCACTGTGTGATTTAGTTCCCAGTATCATTTGCAAGGGTATTGATGAATCAGTAGTCATGCAATTTAAAAAATATCTAGTAAATGTCTGCTTAACACTGCGCTGAGTGTTAAAAGGGACACAAAACATGAACAAAGTATACACTTTCTTACAAAAACTTATTATCTAGCTGTGATAAAGTCATATATTATAGGTGAACTACCTTGTTCAAAGAACGAATGAGTGAAAGGTTGGATGAATAAGTGAATGAAGTGCCATAAGTAATGACCAGGTTAATTATCAGTCTCTGAGCATGTTTTTAAAGAAAAACGCATCATGAGACCTATCCCTGAAGGTGTTGATTATATAGGTCTAGGGCAGGGCTAGGAATCTATACTCCCTTTAGGCTGGGGTGGGCATGAAGTCCACCGGAGGACTGAGGAGGGGGTCTAGCACGGGGATCTATAGCAGGGACTGTATGAAAGCAACCATCCCACGTCAGCAGCACATGACGATAAGTGTGTATTTAGCTCACGAGTCTGCAGTCCAGCTGGGAGGCCGGTGATCTCGGCAGGGCTTGCTGGGCTGGCTTGTTTCTGTGGGTCAGCTGGGGCTTGGCTGATTTAGGTGGGGCTCAGTGAGGTATCTCAGAGTCCTGCAGTTCTGAAGGCTGACTTGGGTGGTGGCACTTCAGGTGTGGCAGCTCCTGCCCTCATGTCCGTCTCCTCCGCTGGGGTGCAGTGAGCTGGCCTGGGAGTGCTCTCCTGATGGTGATGGCAGAGTGTAGGCATGTGTGGGAACACACAAGGCCTCTCAAGGCCTCACCTCCAGAGTGGCACGAATAGCTCCATATTATTCTAGTGCTCCAGACAAGTTACAAAGCCCAAGCCAGAATTACGGGGTGGAAATATGCAGAAGGGTGAATCCCTTATGATGATTCTCCCATATGATGGATTGACTCTCCCTTATGATGATACTCCACGAGTATTCTTTTAGTTCAGAGGTTCGTGAGAGAGCAGAGGGTGTGGGTCAGAACCCTCCTTCCTCTGGGGCGCCTTTCTCCCTTATACCCTTGGCCACGAGGACGGGTGTTCTCTCGCCTTTCATCTTCTCTTTGCTGGGATGTTATTTTTCAAAGCCTGTGAGATTTATTTTGGTATCTTCCGCTTTTTGTCCTACACTTTGTGAGCCTCACAACCTTATTCTTACTGATTGGATGTCCTTTTTCTGTCATTTGATAACTCGGAGCTCCCTGGGAAGCACAGTGAACAACTGCACCTGTTCCTTGAGCCACAGCCCCCACTTCTCCATCGGAACAACCTGAACTCATGCAGAGGTGAACTCTTCTTTTGAGAAGGAAATGAATATTTACTGAGCCTCGGGGACGTGATGGGTCCCATACCCGTGTTATCTCGGTGATACCTCACAGCAAACCCGGCAAGGCATTTGTTCTGCTTACTTCACGCGTATGGAAATTAAACTTCAAAGAGATTTGATCTGCTTGTTGAAGGTGGCACAACTGACTCAGTTTCCACTACTGTCACACCATCAGAACTCTACCCTTGCACACTGTCAGCACATGCCACTCTGTGCCCGAAGACGCCTGTGTGTAGGCGTCTGTGTGTCTGTAGGGACCAGAAAGCCTGGAATGAATCCCTCTGTTTCTCCACCTCACCCCTGCTCCTGGGTAGCAGCCCTCAGCCAGCGTTTGACAGAAGTTGGAGGAAGGCTTTGTCTACACTGCTTCCCAGAGTTCCCCTGTGGGATTAAGCTCCCATCGCCCTCAGGGGTAATGTGGTCCCTGCCTGGTCTCACTTTCTCTCCCCATGCTGGTGCTTCTGGGATCGCCTCCCAAATGAACTAGTTGCCTTCAAATCCTTGTGTCGGAGTCTGCCCCTGGGAAAACCTCAGCCCTCTCTGGGCCTATCCTGACCTACCAGCCCTTTCTTCACCTCTGGAGCTTTAGCAAAGCGGGAGATGCTCTACTCCTCCCGCCCCACACTCTGAAAGCTGCCACCAAGGTCACTCTGCACATGGTCTGGAGGAAGTCTCTGTCTACACAGCCCCTGGGAACACAAGCACAAGCCCGAAACCCCATTGGACTGGAAGGTCAACCTCCTCCTCCTTACCTGACAGTCACCTGCCACACACCTGTGTCCCTCCTGACCTGTAGCTTCTTTAAGAATGCCTGTGTCCTATTTGTCTTGCTTCCCCTGGCATTTACACATAACAGACTCAGTACACAGTGGTTGTGTTGGGTTAGAGCAGCAGTTCTCAACCTCTGGGTGGACTCCTTTGGGGGTCGAACGACCCTTTCACAGGGGTCACCTAAATATATCCTGCATATCAGTATTTACATCATGATTCATAAACAATAAGAAAATTACAGTTATGAAGTAGCAATGCAAATAATTTTATGGTTGGGGGTCACCACAACATGAGGAAGTGTATTAAAGGGTCACAGCATTAGGAAGGTTGAGAACCACTGGGTTAGAGAAAATCTCCTGTTTGCATAGAGCGGATAGGTGAAGGAGGCACTGATCTTAACTCGGTCTAAAACAGGCTCCTGGCCAATACTCATTTCATGGGCT
Source organism: Perodicticus potto (assembly GCA_963574655.1). Classification (NCBI taxonomy): domain Eukaryota; kingdom Metazoa; phylum Chordata; class Mammalia; order Primates; family Lorisidae; genus Perodicticus; species Perodicticus potto. The sequence continues at coordinate 8,790 of CAUYRH010080435.1, read as the reverse complement.
AACTATCAGAGTGGAAAAGGAGAATTTTAATTATTCAAAATAGCAAGCCTTTACCTGTGGGACAGAATCCCTTCGATTAAATTCAATCATAGAACAATACCGTACTAATACAAGTAGCCATTATTATCCTTTGACCTTAAAACTCAACAGATTTGTTGAATTAAATTAACATTAACGACTTACATTTATATACTGATTTGCAGTTTTCCAAGTATTTTCTCAGTGTAATGGAAAGAACACTGGACTACCAGCATCCTCTGATCCCTCTCTCTTTTAATGGACAGAATAACCAAGCTTTGAAAATAATTCTGCTTTGGGAAACATTTTGCTTGGTTTGATTATGAAGAAATTCTCTGATGAGCCTTGGATGCTTCTAATACTCAGTAAAAATAGATCAGTAACAAAGAGGAGGATTTTTTTTTTCTTTTTAACACAGAATATCTTTATTTTAACCTTTAATAAATGTCCAAGCCATCCTCTCCGGGGCAGATGTAACTGCGTACTCCTTTGGCCTGCCCCGCAGGTCCCTGGGGATCCCTGCTGCCAGTACCCACGCCTCTGCCAAGGGCTTTGCCCCAGGCTGTTGGGAGATAGGAAGTGCTGCCATGGTAACATAGCCTACCAGCCCTCAACCCATGACTGATGGAGCCTCTGGGTGTCCCATCCCAAGTGGGGTAACTCCGGCACACAGATTCTAGACTGTGCCCCAGAGTTCCCCAGTGGGAGTGAGCTCCAGCCACCCTCGGTGCTAACATTTTTGGTAATACCCTGTGTATGGACCGCCTTTCCTCTCCTGCCTCATTCCTCTCTCCTCTACCCCTGCTTCCTGGATTCACCTCCCAAAGGAACTACTTGGACTCAAACCCTCATCTGCTTCTGGGGAAACCCAAACGAAGACCTCCCCAAAGTACCTCTTTCTAAAAGGGCACCAGGCTAGCTCATAACACTGAGCCATTAAGTCACTTAACAAGGTGTGAAGCCGCCGCTTAATAACGCTGGGCTCAAACAATTTTCGAGCCTATCACTATCCGCTGATTTCATTGCTCTCCTGGGCGGGTCTCCTCTATTTGCTAGCCTCATTCTGTTAATGAGAGTGTAAAATTTTTAATTAAAAATAAAGAAGATAAATGTGGTTAGGCGCTCCAAAGTTGTCCCTCTCAACTCTACACAGAGTGAGAGACACAGCGTGGATGGTGCAAACCAGTGCTTTGGGCTATCTGCTGAGGTTTTAAGGATGAGATATTTGGGTGTTTGCTTTTCTCATCCGTACCCAGGAGGGAGAAAATTTTCCTGTGTAAATAAATGTACAGAGGGTGCCAAATAGAGTTTAGACATTTTAAGATAGGAAAGGGACAGTATTAAAATTGTAATAGCTATCTCTCACAGTATGATCAAAATGTTTCTGATTGTATATGAAGCACATTCTGCCCTATGATTGCACCAATGTACACAATTATGATTTAATAAAATTATTAAAAAAAATTGTAATACTCAAGTCATATTGTACTTCTGCAATTTTGAGAGATACCATATACAAGATAACAAATGCTGTCAGTATATACTGAGCATTTCAATTTTATCCAGTTTTTTCCTTTCTTAACACATGTATACCTTTTTTTTTTTTGGCACCCTCTGTATCTAATTTCTCTGTAAGGTTCCAAGTGTTTGGTGGATGGTGAAGACTGAGAACTTGCTCTGGATGCACGTTAGCGGGATGTGAAGTTTTGTACAGAAATTGCAATTTTTCAACAACATTTATTTATTTTTTCAAGAGAGAGTCTCACTCGGTCACCCTGAGTAGAGTGCTATGGCATCATCTTAGCTTACAGCAACCTCTACCTCCCAGGCTTACGTGATCTTCTTGCCTCAGCCTTCTGAGTAGCTGGGACTACAGAAATCGCCATGACACCTGGCTAGATTTTCTATTTTTAGTATAGATGAGGTCTCGCTCTTGCTCAGGCTGTTCTAGACCTCCTGAGCTCAAGGGATCCATCCCCCTTGGCCTCCTGAAGTACTAGAGTTATAGGTCTGAGCCCAGAAATCACAATTCTTAATTGTCATTTGGTTTAAGTTTAGTGTACACTTGTCATTTCTTTGTTCACTTGCCAGCACCCCTGGCACACAGCCATCCTTGAACATTTTCAGATATGGAGAACTCATTACTTTCACTTATTGATTAACTTTCATCCCTGGGCAGTTCTTCCTTTGACTGCTTTGAAATCTTCCTTCGGTAGTTGCCACCCACTGGTGGGGATTTTCTTGAAATTATAAGTTGAATGACTCATCACATAAGGAGAATTTGAGATATTTGAAAACCTACTCAAGTTTTCTTTTTTTTTTTCCAGAATAAACTTTTGCAGTTCTTTCTGCTCTCTGTAGTAGATTGTGCTTGGAACCTACTCATGCCACTGCCTGCCATTTCCCTCTTAGAGTGGGACACTCTTCGGAAACATCCAGCTGGGGATCAGAATGTTTAAATTCATTATGCCATGAGCTATGGCCCTTACAAGTATGTAGTGCAGAAAGCTTAGTAATATAAAAATGTTCATAGCATCTCCAGGGAAAGGGGAGAATATACAAGAGCCAAATTTTGTTAAAAAACACACACAAAGCAATGAAAGGCCAAAAATATGTCAAAATATTAAGAATGGTGGTATTACAGTTAATTTCTAGTCTGTTTTATGCTTTTCCAAAATTTCAACTAAGAGCATGCATTTGATTTTTAGTTAAAAACATGTTTTTGGAAAAGAAAGAATCAAGACCCCATACTCACAGAGGCCGAGTTCCTCAGGCACACCCTGGCATTGCAGACCGGAGGGCAGCTGGTGTGTCTCAGTTTCTCATTTCGGACAAGGGTTTTGGGCAGATGAATCACTCTGTCCACCCTGTGCCCTGGCCTTGTCCCTGTGGCTCAGCAGGGCCCCGAGGGTCTTTTCCCCACGTGAATGACTGTCTCTTTTGAATCTGACGCTGGTACTGGGAGCAGCCTGCTAGGAAACGCCTGGCTGGGCTGGGAGGATGCCCAGTCAGTGACTGGCTGGCCGGCATTTTGCAGGAGGGAGGCCAAGCGCCCAAAGCTTGCCAGCCTGATGGTGTCACCCACCTTGAAGTCTCCAAGTGGCAAAATGAACGATGTAGCTGGAGGGGCTGGGTGCTGGAGAGGGACGGTGGAGACGGGCAGTGCCTGCGCGGGTGGGTATGGGGTGCGGGGACAGCCCTCTGAGGCCAAACTGCCACCCCTGTCACATCTGGGTAAGGAAAGGTCCCCGGGTATTTCAGAGCCTTGGAGAAAATGCAGGGCATGTGCTTCCTGGTCTCCCCATCCCAGACACCTGCTGGGCCCTGCAGTTACGGGGGACGCAGGGAAAGCGGGGAGGCCCAGGAGCCATCTGCCAAGGTCACCAAGAGGCTGGCGAGGAGCGTCAGGGCAGCTCCTGTAAGGTGGCGAGGGACTGGACAGCGGGCAGCTCCAGGCGCGTGCGCACAGCGGGCAGGTGGCCGGAGTGCTGTTCCCTTAGACTCCGCGCAGACTGCTCGCGACTGCGCCCTCTACAGGCGTGGCCCATCTTCATCGGGAATAGTTAATTTAATTCTGTCATTTCCCTTTGGGGCCATCTTGGCCGGACTGTGGCAATGATTCATTTAACATTTTTTAATGAGCGTTATTAAAAACGGTGCTCTGCACGGTTTGTGCCCTTCTTGGTTCATGTGACCATTCAGGGCCCTCTTTGATGCCCCGTGCATTAAACACGTGGAAAATCCTCGCTTGCCTCGTGCAGTGGAGAAACACGCACCTCCGGGACAAATGACCCAGAATCTTGAGCCCCAAACCCTTTTGCTGGTTAACCTTCCTTTCTCCTATATAGGCCCTGTTCTCCTAAATATAAGTCTCTTTAATTACTTAAGATAGCATTTTTTTTTTTTTATATACAGATCTGGAGGTTACAGAAATACAGCTTGTTGGGATGATTTTAAGTGAATACACCAGAACCTGAATATTGTACCTTCTCGGGTTAAAATAAAGCGACTGATTCTATTTAAAGGGCGTGTGGGTTTCATCTGGAAAGCCAGGTGTGGCTTACTGAATCAAAAATTGCAGTGGGTGGGTCTAGCCCAGCAGGTTCTTGGTTAACATTTCTTGTTTGTCAAAGGTTAGTAACTACTCAATGTCAAAGACAAAACCAAAAATATTTAAGAAGATAACGTCCTCACTCCCCAAAGCTGCTGTAGTGCTGCGAGTTGCTGCCGGGTTTGGCTTTTTTGCCTTTGGTTTTGTCCAGCAAGAACCCAAATGGCTCATTTCCACCGTTTAATTCAGTGTCATCAGCTGGAGTCGATTTAAACCTTGCCAAGTCTCTCTCTCCTTCGCCGCTCTCTGTCCTTATTTTTTGGCTCTCTGCTCATTCACACTTCAGGTTTTGTTTTTCTCCCAAGGCCGCTGTCTTTGCTCACCACCAGGCTGCACACCTTGTCCCTTGGCCTCTGGCCTGAGCTATGGCTCTGACTTTCCAGGCAGTTCTGGTGTGTGCCCGTGTGCAGCTCTCTGTGTGTTCCTGCCTACTCGCTTGCATTTATACCCGCCTGTGTTTCTATAACCCGCCACACTGGGACACTCTGTCTTCCCCCCCAAAGTCAGCTTGTACTTACATAGTTGGAGGCCAGGTCTGGGTGGAGATAGTCAATCCCTGTGAAAACACGACACGGGAACCACAGGTTAATTCCTGCCACTATGTCCTCAGGAAAGCTGTTCAAAAAAGTGCCCTCCACCTGGGGCTGGCTCGGGACACTTGCTGTGGGGCTGGGTGCCTGCTCTCGGAGCCCCGGCCTTGCATTTCCTCTCCTGTGGGAAGGGGCCGTGTGCTGCACGCCCGTGGGGAGGGACAGTGCCCCTAGACACCCCGGAGAGGAGTGAAGCCAATTAGACTTTGGGGCCCAAGGATAAACCTTCTGACATAAATGTCGGACTAAGGGGCTTAGCGGCTGCAAGATGGATGGCTCTTCAGAGCAGCGATCTAAAAGAGATTTGTAGAGATCCTGACACTTTGAAAGCATCAATTGGCATTTCTCCCGAAATGAAACTGGCTCTGGGGAGGAACGTGATTATTATTTAACAGGGCGCGGACAGCGGTGGATCAGGAGAACACACTCTGACATGGAAATAACAGGAGAACACGACCTGGGGAGGAAAGCCATTGGGTGAAGGGCAGATGGTTCCCAGCGAGGCTCCGGCTGGGAGCAGATGCTCGTGTCCCAGGAAGCCCCAGGCTGCAGATCTCTCCTCTGGAGTCCTGTGCCTTCTCCCAGATGTGGGTCTGTCTCGTTGCCCGATAGTCATCCCGAGGGTAGAAATCAGATTCCTGGGCCTCAGAGAGTACCATGGGACTTCGAGGGCAATTGAAAAGCTCTGATCTGGGTCTACAGAGCCATATGACTATTGCAGCAGTTACATCTGAGCCTCCAGCCCTCCAAGAAACAGGGCAGGCTCTTGACACCACCTCGCATAATGGTCAGGAGAGTAGGTTTTTGGAGTCAAAGACTGGAGTTTGAGCCTTAACCACCCCAATAACTGGCTGCAGGACTTCTGCTGGCTTCCTTCTTGGCCAACTCAGGTGAAGGGAGGGACTAAAGAAGCTAATTAATGCTTGTGGTGTGCTGAGCCCAGGGGTGCTGCAGTTAATGACTACATTGGAATGCAGTCCTTAAAAGCTAGGAGTGTCATCAAGTCTGCCATAGCAGCGTCTTCACTGCATGCCTACTGAGGCCGAGTCGCTGTTCAGCTTGCCTAGCAAAGAATAGCTTGTACTGGAATGAGTATTTCTGAAAAGAAATTCTCCCCCCCTTTTTTTTCTGGTTATGCAAATAATATCTGGACTGAGAGCGCTGACTACAGCATATGTAGTAGATTTCACTGCCAGTGTTTTGACAGGTGAAGCAATTGTTGCCATTATGGCTGCCTTCTCTAGCACTCCCTCCCGAGATCTCCAGGAGAAGAGGGGTCAGCAGTGTCAAGACTGATAATCTTTAGAGGTTGTTGACCCTTGTTCTGGACTCTAACATGGTCACTTTGGGCTGTGGGGTGGAGTAGGGGGGTGAGCATAGGCTTTGAGATCAGCAGAGCCAGTCCCATTTCAGGCGTAGATACTGCAAACTTTTTTTTGTGGTTTTGGCCAAGTGACATCATCTTCTCAGTGTTGGTTTTTGCATATTTGAAATGGGGCTATTAGTTATTGGGCAAAACAGGTTTTGAGATGAGAGACAATTTTTCAACAGTCTTTAGCTTAAACACTTGATATATTAAAATGTCTTTTTATCCTCATTCTACCACCACCCACAGAGTAATGTGGCTATTGCAGAAGAACAGAAACATTAAGAAAAAAAATCTACTTAGCTTTGGGAGGCTGAGGCAGGTGGATTGCCTGAGTTCGGGAGTTCGAGACCAGCCTGAGCAGGAGCAAGACTCTGTCTCTAAAAATAGTTGGGCATTGTGGTGAATGCCTATAGTCCCAGCTACTAGGGATGCTGAAGCAAGAGGATGGCTTGAGCCCAAGAGTTTGAGGTTGCTGGAAGCTATGACACCATGGCACTCTACTCAGAGCAACAAAGTGAGACTCTGTCTCAGAAAAAAAAATCTACTTGGCTTCACAATGTTACATTGAAATTAAATTGTATGTATTTGTTGGAGTTGGTTAAAATTTGTGAACTCCTTGGAGCAAAAGTTTTTGTAATGGGCGGCGCCTGTGGCTCAGTGGGTAGGGCACTGGCCCCATATGCCGAGGGTGGCGGGTTCAGACCCAGCCCCTACCAAACTGCAACAACAACAAAATAGCCGGGCGTTGTGGTGGGCGCCTGTGGTTCCAGCTACTTGGGAGGCTGAGGCAAGAGAATTGCCTAAGCCCAGGAGTTGGAGGTTGCAGTGAGCTGTGTGATGCCACAGCACGCTACTGAGGGCAAAAAAATGAGACTCTGTCTCTACAAAAAAAAAAAGAAGAAAAAAAATTAAGAAAAGTTTTTGTAATGTATAGATAAGTTTTTAAAAAACACATGCAATGTATATATATATATATATATATATATATATATTTTAACAAGGAGTCCAGTTTTAAAACATGACTCCATGTTCTGATAGTGGAAGTTGTTTAGGAGAAAAATGTGCTAGAAATATTCATTTCTTCTCTGTGAAGGGAAAACATTTGAACAAGGAGATAATTTGAGATCTTTAATTAGAATTAAAATAAGAAAAATTTAGTCTCATTAAAATAAAGGGTCTTTTATTAAGTTGAGGGGAAGGCTAAGTGTTAAGTTAGAGGAAGCACAGAGTTTGAGAGAGGATTATGGACAGAACAGTGAGGGACAAGAGATGTGATTCAGAAAAAGTCACAATGAACTAAATAATGGAAAGTACTAACCTGGCCATTAGACAGTATTTTAATACTTTTTAAATTAGTTTTTGAGGTGAAAGGTAATGACATCTTAATCAGTTTATTTTAAATTCTCATTTATTAATGTATTCCTTCTCATAGTTCATGCTTTTGTTTATTTTTCAGCAAAGAACGCCAGGCACAGGGTAGGTCCCGTAAGATCACAGATGACTTAGACTCAGGAGCTGGGCTGTACAACCGTCTGTGGTTCACAGCCTGTGGGGAGACGGGCTCACCAGCCTACGATGGGGAAGGTGGCACACAATGACAAATAATTCTATCTTTGTTTGTAAATCACTAGTTTCCTGTCATCAGTTTGAATTTTTTCAGAAAGTTGAATAGTTCAGATTCTCAGGAAGTTCTGACAGTTCTGCAGGCCTCAGGGAACCAGCGCAGAGTTCCATGTGCACGTTCCTAGTGAGGAAGCTGACGGTTTACTTTCTTTTTTTATTTTTATTTTTATTAAATCATAATTGTGTACATTGGTGCAATCATGGGGCACAATGTGCTGACTTTGTATACCATCTGAAATATTTTCATTGAAGTATTTAACATAGCCTTCATGGCCTTTTAATCACTATATGAAGACATTTATATTCTACTTTTAGTAATTTTCACTTGTACCCTTGTAAGATGCACCATAAGTGTGATCCCACCAATCACCCTCCCTCCACTCATCCTCCCCCCTCCCCTCCCCTCCCTTGCCCCTTTCCCCATTTCTTGTGTTATAACTGGGTTTTAGCTTTCATATGAAAGCTATAGGTTAGCTTCATAGTAGGGCTCAGTACATTGGATACTTTTTCTTCCATTCTTGAGATACTTTGCTAAGAAGAATATGTTCCAGCTCCATCCATGTAAACGTGAAAGAGGTAAAGTCTCCATCTTTCTTTAAGGCTGCATAGTATTCCATGATATACATGTACCATAATTTATTAATCCATTCGTGGGTAGATGGGCACTTGGGCTTCTTCCACAACTTAGCCATTATGAATTGGGCCGCAATAAACATTCTGGTACAGATATCTTTATTGTGATGTGATTTTTGGTCTTCTGGATATATACTTAGTAAAGGAATTATAGGATCAAATGGCAGATATATGTTTAGATCTCTAAGTATTCTCCAAAGATCCTTCCAAAAGGAATATATTAGTTTGCATTCCCACCAGCAATGTAGAAGTGTTCCCTTTCCTCCACATCCACACCAGCATCTCTGGTTTTGGGATTTTGTTGTGTGGGCTAATCTTACTGGAGTTAGATGATATCTCAAGGTAGTTTTGATTTGCATTTCTCTGATGATTAAGGATGATGAGCATTTTTTCATGTGCTTGTAGGCTGTGTGCCTGTCTTCTTTAGAGAAGTTTCTCTTCAAGTC